>PVKC010007641.1:6731-29334 GCA_004027635.1 Crocidura indochinensis
CGATGACCTTTTGCATGAAAGGCAAACGCCTTACCTCCATGCTATCTCCCGGGCCCTTAACATTCTCTTTTATCCTAACATAATCTTTTGTTTAAAGATTGCTCTGGAGGTCTTGAGAAATTTCACCAAACCTGTATGGGATTTGATGGTGGCAGAGCTGAAACCATTACCATGCTTCCAGATTTCAAGTTCAGGTCTCTGAGTTCATACAGCACCTGAAAGTGCAAAAATGTATATTTTCTCAGCCCATTGGCTTTATTATTCAGGCTGAGATCAGAATGATCCTTGATGTCATTATGATGTCAGCACTCACAGTTCAAAATATGTACTGTGTTTCCTGGGTAACTAACAGACCTAGATGTTTCTAAGTCCAAAAGACCTAGGTCTGGGCAATAGCTGGTGTATTGTTTCTGTGTCTATATAACATAAATATATACATACCTATATACATTTTTAAAAATATAATGTATACATTAAGCATATATATATACATTTATTCACACATACATAAGAGTCACATCTATTTAGATATATATTTATATAAATTTATATATTTATAAATTTATATAATATATATTTATATGTTTAGTTGCATATATATAAACAATTTTATAAGCTTGGAAAGTGCATACACCCAACATACATTTGGGACCAGCTCAAGAACTGAAGTAACTGAATCTTTTTTTTTTTTTTTTTGGTTTTTGGGCCACACCCAGTGACGCTCAGGGGTTACTCCTGGCTATGAGCTCAGAAGTCGCCCTGGCCTGGGGGACCATATGGGAACCGGGGGATCAAACCGTGGTCCGTCCAAGGCTAGCGCGGAAAGGCAGGCACCTTACCTGCAGTGCCACCGCTGGGCCCCCGAAGTAACTGAATCTTAAATAGATTTTTCTTCTGGAGAGTCTGCAGGTTTGGGGACCAGGGTGTGCAGATTCTTTAATGCTCAACATGATGGGGGAAAGACTTTGTATATGGTGATTCTGTACAACTAATTACATAGCTTCTTCATAGCTAATACCTATTTCCTAAATAAAACTATATGGATTTTTACCACACACACACACACACACACACACACACACACACACATATACACATACACATACAAATAATATGAAATCCACCTTTAACATATTTTAGGGGCACATTACATTTTGTTAACTATTGCTCTAGACCAAATCTCTAGAATGTATTCATATTGTATCATTTTATACCCACAGAGCAACAACTCCCCATAATCCCCAATCCTAATAGCCACCATTCTATTTTCTGCTGATTCAGGGTCCTTTGGATTTTTTTTTAACAAGGGAGGGTTTGAGCCACACCTAACTGTACTTAGGGATTACTCTTTGCTTAGTGCTTAGGGATCAGCCCTGGATGTGCAGAGAAATAAACCAGGGGTTTAAGTTATGTTGCAGGCAAGGCAAGCAACTTAACATCTGTACTGTTTCTCTTTCCCACAGTCCTTACCTTAAATTAACCACAAGAATGTACCTATCTGTAATCTCCTTACTGAGAAACCAATCATATGTCTCTTTGAGCTGTTTATTATATGTCATTCATACTTGGCCTTTTTTTCTCTGAAAAGATCTAGAATGACTCATAGAAAGTATTAATTCTGTTAGGGAACAGAACCAGCTACCCTGAAGATATATTCTTTAGATCTAAGTTGTTCCATAGGAGGTCTAAATAGAGTTTTTTTTGTAAAAGCAAATTTAACGTGCATAAAGGGAATTTTCACTTTACAAGGGTACTTCCTCTACTGCATCAGAAAAACTTGATCTCTCTCACTTTTTTTAATTTTGTGTGTGTATGTTTGTGGGAGAGTTATCTCCAGGCATACTGGAAGCCACTTTTAGGATGCTAGGGTATGAGTAGTGGAAGTTTCAACCAGGGGTTCCAATATGCAAAGCATGTGCTCCAGAGCAGATAGCCATGGTGGGAGGTTAGGGGTACTGGTGGATGGTTAATGAAATCAGATGGGGTCCTCGAAATGCTGAAGCAATCAGGGAAATTCCCCAAAAACAAAATAACTGGGGATATGGGCTCCCAAAGCCAAAAATGGCACAACACAACAATGACAACAACAACAACAACAAAAACAATCCCCAAATCCAGGTTTATTATAGACATTGCTTCCTGGCAGGACTGAGGGTGCCAATTGCTGCAAAGTTTCATCCAAAAAGATAAGAGTCATTTTCTGGCAGAGGAGTTAATATAGCAGGGGTAAAGGAATTGAAAATTTACACAGCATCACATGCAGAGCTCTTACCCTTTTCCTGGTCCAGCCCATTTGGAATATGATCCTGCGCATCCTAGTTCAGTTCCTTTCTTTTTTCTTTCTTTTTTTTTCTTTTTTTTGGTTTTTGGGTCACACCCGGCAGTGCTCAGGGGTTACTCCTGGCTCCATGCTCAGAAATTACTCCTGGCAGGCACGGGGACCATATGGGGCACCGGGATTCGAACCGATGACCTTTTGCGTGAAAGGTAAACACCTTACCTCCATGCTATCTCCAGGGCCCCAGTTCAGTTCCTTTCTCTTCAGCAAATCTGTCACTCTTCTGCATGAGGTCTCCTGTGTGAATTCTCTGTTGGGATTATGACTGAGATACAATTTTTTTTTTGTTTTTTTTTTGGGTCACACCCGGCGACGCTCAGGGGTTACTCCTGGCTATTCGCTCAGAAGTCGCTCATGGCAGGCATGGGGAGACCATATGGGGAACCGGGGGATGGAACCGCGGTCCAACCTAGGTTAGCGCAGGCACCTTACCTTCAGCACCACCTCCCGGTCCCCTACTGAGATACAATTTTACAGTCTTGTCTTCCACTACAGTCTGGCCTCATCTCCTGACCCCTTTTCAACAACGTGGGTAGAATCTAAGCTGTCACAAAGGAGCCATCCTTGCTGTCATGCCTTTCCTGGTGACCTCCTGTGGATGATCACCCCTCCATTTTCCTCGGTTTTGCTGATGTAACGTCAGGTACCTTTTGAAAGTATGTGTGTGAACTACTTATCTTTCAGGCATCTCTAATGTGTCTAGGATAGGTTTATGCTGAAACTGGCAGGTGGATAGGAGTTTCTGGTAATGATTTTCTCAGGAAGTAATAAAGCCCAAAGGTGATACCCTGTGATCAGAGAGTTTGAATTTCCATCTTCCTGTAAGCCTCTCTGAGTGATGACAGGTTAAATCAACCATGAATATTAAATAATTTAATTAATTGTGTCTATGTGATAGAGTCTCCCTAAAACACAAAAGAATGCTCTTTAAAGAACTTGTGGACCTGAGGGTGAACCCATGGAGATTTGAGTAAATGGTGCTCCTGGAAGGGGTATGGAAACCCACACACTCTCCATACATCGTCATCTACATCTTTTCCATCTGGCTCTTCCTAAATTATAACCTCATTCATAAACCAGCGATAGTGTGTATATAATTTTTATATGTTTGGTAAGCCACCAAATTGATTTAATTTGAGAAAGAGGTCATGGGAATCACAAATACACACACACACACACACACACACACACACACACACACACACACACACACACACATATATATATATATTTGCAATAACCTGGGCTAACTAGCATCTGTATGCTTAAAAAGAAAAGATTCTGGGCCAGAGTGATAGCACAGAAGTAGGGCATTTGCCTTGCATGTGCCCGACTTGGGATGGACCCGGGTTCTATCCCTAGCATCCAATATGGTTCCCTGAGCCTGCAGGAGACATTTCTGAGCATAAAGCCAGGAGTAATCCTGAGTGTCACCAGGTGTGGCCCAAAAGAACCCCCCACAAAAAAGATTCTTAGAGGGGCCAAAGCAATAGCACAGCATCAGGGTGTTTCACTTGCACTCAGCACACCTGAGGATAGACCCGGAATTGATCCGCAGCATTCCATATAGTTCCCACAATGCTTCCAGAAGAGATTTTTGAGTGCAAAGCCCGAAGTAACCACAGAGTGCTGCAGGTGTGACACAAAAACCAAAACCAAAACCAAACAACAACAAAAAAAAGATTTTGAGAGCCTAGAGTAAAGCAGGCAAGATGCTTCCTTTACATAGGGACAACCCAGGTTTCATCCCTAGGACCCCCTCTTGTCCCCTGAGCACTGTCAGGAATGATCCCTAAGTACAGAGTCAGGAATAAGTCCTGAACACTGCCAGCTATGTCCAAAAAACAAACAAAAGGAGAGTCTGGGAGCATCCAATCTGTGACTAGTTGATTAGAAGCACAAATAATGGCCTAGGCATGCAGCTAGCATGGAAAGGGACTGCTCTGAATAAACAGGCCTCCTTACCTGGAGGAATCGTGGTGCTATCTCATTGTAGACATTTCAAGGGTTGAACTGAATTCTGTAAACCTAATAGTGTCAAAGAATTTCTTGCTGATATGGGGAAGTCTACACACACGTGTACACACACACACACACACACACACACACACACACACACACACACACACACACCAGAAATTGGAACTGGGAAACTTGAATAGTTGGTGACACCCAATATCTGGTGTGATGAAACTCCTCAAGACTTTAAAATTTCTATATGAACCCTGAAATCATCAAATCAATGAGTTGTAGCAATTGCTTTTTCAGGTACCGAAATACTAAAGAATGGACTTTCTTTATATTTAGATTTTATGTGATGACATAAAAAGGGCCAGAGATGGGGGCCGGGCGGTGGCGCTGGAGGTAAGGTGCCTGCCTTGCCTGGGCTAACCTAGGACAGACTGCAGTTCGATTCCCCGGTTCCCCATATGGTCCCCCGTGCCTGCCAGGAGCGACTTCTGAGCGAATAGCCAGGAGTAACCCTTGAACATCACCGGGTGTGGCCCAAAAACAAAAACAAAAACAAAAAAAAAGGGCCAGAGAAATAGCACAGTTGTAAGATGCTTGCCTGGCATGTGACTGGGGTTCGATTCCTGGCATCCCATATGGTCTTCCGAGCCTGCCAGGAGCAATTTCTGAACCCAGAGCCAGTAATAACCCCTGAGCACTGCCAGGTGTGTCCCAAAAAGCCAAAAAGAAAAAAGAAGAAGGCTTAAACTATTTTTGTGGGATCAGGCGGTGGCGCTAGAGGTAAGGTGCCTGCCTTGCCTGCGCTATAGGACGAACCGCGGTTCGATCCCCCCCGCGTCCCATATAGTCCTCCAAGCCAGGGGCGACTTCTGAGCGCATAGCCAGGAGTAACCCCTGAGCATCACCGGGTGTGGCCCAAAGACCAAAAAAAAAATTTTGTTTTTGTTTAGGAGTGATAGCACTACAGTAGGGTGTTTGCTTTGCATGTGGCCAATCCAGGACAGACCTTGGTTCGATCCCCAGTGTCCCATATGGCCCCCCCAAGTCAGGAGCAATTTCTGAGCGCAAAGCCAGGAGTAACCCTTGAACGTCACCGGGTGTGACCCCCCCCCCCATATATATATCGTTATTGTTGTTGTTGTTGTTGCTTGTCTGTAAGACACATTAAGATGCATCAGGAGCTACTCCTAGCTTTGTGCTGTGCTTGTGCATACATACACATATGTGTGTGATGGGTGTGTCACTACTGGCTGTGCTCAAGGGACCAGATCAGGAAAAATAAGGGTGATCATGTTGATCTCTTTCTCTCTCTCTCTCTCTCTCTCTCTCTCTCTCTCTCTCTCTCTCTCTCTCTCTCTGGACCTCAAAAGTTATTTTAAGCAATTGTGGTAATAGCTCTTCCAGGTGATTTTGTTCTATCCTATAACCACAAAGGTACAATTCTATTGCTGCTAGAAAGGTCAATCAGTCAAGAAACAAGATGACATACGGAAAAAGCAATTTATTTGCAATAAGTCAGCAAGCAGAAAAATGGCGAACCTATATCTTAGAGAACTATCTTGACTGCATGGTCATAAACTATTTTATTTCTTTATTTTTTGTCTTGGGGACACACCCAACTGTGCTCAGTAATCACTGCTGGTGGTGCTCTGAGAACATGGGGAGATCAAATCCAATTGGTTGCAGGCAAGCAAGTCAAGCTCCTTATTTGTTGTACTATGTCTCCAATACTAAGAGCAACTTTTAATAAGAAAATAACAGGAATATCTACTTCCAGAAGGAACTATTTACACACTGGTGGATACTTCCAAAGTCAATAAATTCTCAGTGTTCTCTGAGGTACACTCCTTTGTATCAGCAGATCCAAACAAAGATTTCTGATTAAGGCCTAGTTTCCTGGTAATAGACTTTTGGGAGAAGTCAAGAGAAACATTTTATACATTCTCCACTGCCCCAGCCCAGAAGAATTTACTAGTTTTTAAGTTTGAATTTAACACTGTATTCCTTTTGGGCAAATGTCCCTTATAATTTAAGCTGAAAGAGTAAGAAAATACAATTCCTTGAAGATAATCCTGCAAGATAAAGACCCCCAAGAAATGCATGGTTCTCTAATGAACTAGTTGAATCCTGGGGGAAAAAATCTTAACTACCAACTGCAAGCATTATTTCTTTTGATTACTTTGATAATTTTTAAAGTTGCCAGATCAAAGTTTTGTTCACTGGCAGAATGCTTGAAGATGGACATTAAGTTTTCCAAATTAAAACAAATTATTTTTAAAAAAAATGAGCCAAGTAGTTCCTATCAGTTCTAACATGTCATGCAGAGAGATATAAGAAATACTTCTAATGAGAAGAGTCCAGGACATCCTATTGGCTGTGGACAAGAATATGCTAATAACAATAAAAAAATAAAAACAATAAAAGCAGGGGTCAGAACTATAGCACAGTAGGTAGGGTGTTTGTCTTACATGTGGCTGACCAGGGTTTGATTTCTGGCATCCCATACGATCTCCCTAGCTTGCCAGCAGTAATTTTTGAGTGCAGAGCCAGGAATAATTTCAGAGCACTGCTGGGTGTGGCCCAGAAACAAAAAATGCTAAACATATTTGAGGGTGGGAGATATAGTACAGTGGGTAGGGAGCTTGCATTACATGCTGCTGAGCCAGGTTCAATCCCCAGTATCCCATATAGTTCCCTGAGCACTACCAGGAGTAATTATTTTGTGCAGAGCCAGGAATATCCCTTGAGTAGTGCAGGTATGTCCCTAAAACAACAATAAAAGCAAGCAAACAGGAAAAAAAAAAAAAAAGAATCAGCATAATCTGGTTGAATTGATGAGAACTCAATAGAGTGGCAATATTCTGAGCAATATTTTATTTATTTTTATTTATTTATTTATTTATTTTTTGGGTCACACCCGGCAGTGCTCAGGGGTTACTCCTGGCTCCATGCTCAGAAATTGCTCCTGGCAGGCACGGGGGACCATATGGGGCACCGGGATTCGAACCGATGACCTTTTGCATGAAAGGCAAACGCCTTACCTTCATGCTATCTCCCGGGCCCCTGAGCAATATTTTAAAGACCAATAGCTTTCCTGATTCAATGGTGAATAATTGGGAACATGAAAAAGGTCTCATTCACAATAGTTATATTATAAAGTCCTTATTCACTGCTCTATGAGGGTTAATCAATGGAAGAAAGGGCAGAGTTGAGAAAGAACTTTTGTTCAGCAATGACCAATGGTTGAAATATGACAAATTTTTCTCTTCAAAGTAACCATCTTTTTGCATAAAATGCATTTTTAATAGAAAAAGAGAACAGAGGGCCGGAGAAATAGTATGGAAGTCAGGCGTTTGCCTTGTATGCAGAAGGGCAGTGGTTTGGATCCCAGCATCCCATATGGTCCCCCGAGCCTGCCAAGATCAATTTCTAAGTGTTGAGTCAGTAGTAACCCCTGAGCCCTGCCGGGTGTGACCCAAAAAACAAAAAAACAAAAAAACAAAAAAAAAAAAGAAAGAAAGAAAGAAAGAAAGAAGAAAGAAAGAAAGAAAGAAAGAAAGAAAGAAAGAAAGAAAGAAAGAAAGAAAGAAAGAAAGAAAGAAAGAAAGAAAGAAAGAAAGAAAAAGTAAATGCATTGTCTATGTGATTGTGGATGTCTTGAGCTAGATAATATATTGGTTTTTTGTTGGAAAGAGTTAGATTTAACCAGTTCCAGTGAAAATGCAGTTCGCTGTAGCAAAAATATAGAGCCAGTGAGATAGATCAAAGGGCTGAGAACATTCTTTACATGCAAAAAGTCTGGCTTTGATCCCCAGCACTTCATGGTCCTGTAATACTGCTTCGAGTAAACCTTGAGAAAAGAGCCAAGAGTATCACCTAGTATAGCTGGTCGTGGCCCAAACACACATACCCAATCTTTTAAAAGTATTTGATTAGCCAGAGAGATTGTACAACAAGTAAAGCACTTGGCTTGCATGTAGTGGATCCATGTTTGATCCCTGAAATTCCATGTGGTCCCCAAACACCACCAGGAGTAATTCCTGAGTGCAATGCCAAGATTAATCCTTGAGCACCACTAGCTGTGCCTTTCCAAAATGAATAAAAGCATTTGATCTTGAAAATAAAACACCAAAGGTGGAGTCAGAGAGATAGTACAGCGGTAGGGCGTTTACCTTGCAAGCAGCCAACCCAGGACAAAATGTGGTTCAAATCCCTGCATCCCAAATGGTCTCCCGAGTCTTCCAGGAGAGATTTCTGAGCACAGAGCAGGAGTAATCCCTGAGCACTGCCAGGTGTGGCACCCCCCCCCCCAAAAAAAAAGAAAAAGAAAATAAAACACCTAAGGGATGTAAACTGCTCCAGATGGGTATAAGGCTTAAACCATGTTCTTGACATGCTGCTGGTTCTCAACTCTGCTGATCATCTTTATATTATAAATGTATTCCATGGTTCATACCCACAAATAAGATGAGAGACTTAGAGAGATAATTCAAAGGAGTGGAGCACATGCTTTCTGTGATTCCAGCCCTGAATTATAACACCAGCCAATTCTACTTAATCAGCAGGCCATGTAAATCAATGATTGTTGGAAGAACTAAACAAAGGAGTGGAGGATCTCCTTTGGTTTGGGGGCCAGGAGTGACCCCTGAGTGCTGCTGGGTGTGACCCAAAAACCAAAAAAAAGAAAAGAAAAAGAAAAATTGAATTGTGAAAACAAACAAAAAAAATCATCATCTTGTTACATGTTGATTAGAAGGTTTTGTTGTTGTTTGTTTTTAAGGAACATCAGGTACCACCAGAACGACTAGTGGCAGAGCTCAGGGAAAGGTACATTAGGATACTGGAGATCAGACTTAGAATCTAACACATGTTAGGCATATGCTTTGTCATTTTAACTCTCCATGATTCTAGGAACATATTACTTTGATTTTATATTTTTTTTCTTTCATTTTTTGGGGGCATCCCAGGTAGTGATCTGGGGGTAGTGAATCCCAAATAGTGATTCTCAAATAGGTGAGTAGTCAGTTCAATGCAAGAATCTGAGGATCTGACATGATGCTGCTTGGACTCTGCAGGATCTTGTGGGGGATTACCTGGGTCAGCTTGATGCTGTTAAGAGTCTCCAGGGCCACACCAGTGATTATTTTATTTTATTTTATTTTTGGGTTTGGGGCCATGCCCACACCCAGCTTTAGGGCTATATAGGATGCCAGGGAATTGAACCTGGGTCATCTGCGTGCAGGGCAAAAGCCCTGCCTGCTGTGCTATCGTTCTGGCCCACATCCAATGTGGACCACCTTGTGCTGGGAAGAGTCTTGATTGAGCAATTAGCTTAGGTTCTAGCTGCTGTACTATCTCTCACCCCACTCGGTGTTTTATGGTGGTGCTGGGAATTGAATCCAAAACCCCACATTTATATGGCCAGAATTCTGCTACTGAACCTCATCCTAGCCCCAGAAGTATATCATTTTTATGCATGCAAATTGAGCCATCTTATGGCAATTTCAAATAAGTGCGAGCTCTGGCAGGGAGAGAAATAAGAGTAGAGATGTTATGACACAGAAAAAGCATCTGAAGATTTTGTTGCTGTTTTCACTCAGTGGCTGAAAGTCTTTGCCCCCTAGAGACCCATTTTACTGGTAGGACTTAAGGATGGTAGGGAAAGGGATGGCTTCTCTCTCAGGCCAAAGGAAGGCCACAAAGCATTGGAGTTTGACAGGCAAAGTGAAATACAAGTCTAATGATTCAGAGATCAATATTTTTCACTGACATTAGGACATAAAGGAGGAAGTCACCAGTCAGATAATGAACATTAGTTTGAAAATGGCAGTGGAGGCCAGCAACCTCCCAGAGAAGGCTTTCAAGATTTCCTTTAAATCATATCAGTTTAATAAGTGGTTAGACTATAGTGTAGTGCTATATTATCAGAAACTGCTAAATGTTAGTAGAAACAATTCCATCTGAACGAATTTTAATGATCTCCTTCCTATGTTTATTTTCTAATTAACTTTAATTTGTTTGATCACTTCCTGTGTGTTTGAATTTACTCATATGATCAAGATAATCACTTACTTCCAAACAATGTCTGTTTTTGCACCTGAGATTGTGTGTGTGTGTTTCGCTAGGAATTGAACCCAGAGTCTCACACAATTAAAACAGGTACTCTATAGCTGAGCTCCATCATTTTGTTGTTTTACTTGTTAAATGATGTATATATTCAAATTATAATCCTTCTTAATTTGGGGTTACTATTTCTCATATGTGCATAGAAGTAAAATGATAAAATAGGGGTAAGGGAGATGGTTCAGATGTAGAGCAGGCCTTGCATGCAGGAGACCTTGAGTTCTCTCACTGTAAGTGTATAGTTTCTGACTACTGCTGGACCCTACAACCAAACTCTCAGGCCCAAGTTGCCAGCCAGTAGTAACCCTTCAAAAAATGTGAATTTCTAAAATAAAGCTGTAGTTGTATGAGTTGGATATCAATTGCCCTTATTCATTTCTTTAGTCTCCATCTAAACACTGATTCTTTCCTAACTTTTTTCTTTTTCTTTTTCTTTTTTTTTTTTTTTAGTTTTGATGGGGTCAAACCCAAAAGTTTATTCAGGGATCACTCCTGGCAGTGCTTGGGGGACCCTAGGGAATGTTGGGGATTATTGAACCTGGATCAGTCTCATTTTTTGGCAAGCACCCATCCCTCTGTATTAGCTCTCTGGTCCCAACTTGGTTGGTTTTGTTTTTGTTTTGTTATTATTTTTGTTGTATTTTAAAGAACAAGATTACTGTGTGTGATTAAGTGCAACACATACCTATTAACAATGTCCATTTCAGTTTAAAGCAAAAAGATAGGTGCATCTGTTAGGAACTGCAATGATCTCTATCCACAAAATATAGAGAAACTGTTTTAGTTCTGAAGATTGAACTCAGGTTCTCTCACAGACAAGGTAAGCACTTTACAGCTACACTGCATTCATTCCTGATTTGCTGAACCATTTTGAATGCTATACATATTCAGAAAGTCTAGGTTGTCCTTTAGAGAAAATTGGTTAGAGGTACATATAAAACTAAGAATTCTTCTGTTTTTAATTAAAATTAATAAGCTAGTTTCTAATTCTTAGAATTCTTCTAAAGGTTATTGTCTTGCCTGCAGTTGAAATCTTGACAGTCCTCTAGGATAACTATTAGATTCCTTTGTAGTCAAAAAACTGAAATATGCCTGTCTACATATCCAGCCTCTGTAGAAACTGGAGTTGATCTGATAAACTGGGGAGTGAAGAGTTCCTGAAGGTGAAGTACTGAGGACTGAATCTTCTCTCTGACATTAGAGAAGCCAACAAAACTGGAAAATGAAACATTTGGAAGAGACACAAGAACCCAGAAAGGGATTGCAAAAATTGACAACATTAGTGGTGTGAACAGCGGGTATAAAAGCCCTGCACAGGTTACTGGGTTAAATATAGGGTGGGATCAGGCGAGATGGCATAGAAATGGTGGGGAAGTGGTGAAGTAGGGGATAAAATTGGTCATTGGGGACCAGGGGCCTCAAACTTGCGGCCCGCAAACGGCCCTCTGTACAACATTTTGTGGCCCTGCCCTAGAGGAATCTTTTTTTGTTTTGTTTTGTTTTAGTTGTTTGGGTCACACCCCCCAATGTTCAAGGCTTACTACTGACTTTGCACTCAAGGATCACCCCGAGTTTGCCTCCTGCGGGCACAGGTAAATTGAGTTTGAGACCCCTGTGGGGACAGTCAGAGTATAAAGTGCTGAGATAGAGGAGATAGTTGGATCTTCCTGGCTTCTAGGACTGTTGGAGTACCAGCCCTAGGAATACATTTTCACATGTACGACCTTTTGAAAAAGGACTTAGAGCCATAGTACAGAGGATAAGGCACTTGTTTGATCACATAAGACCCCTGTTCAATCCATGATATGTAATAGTGTCCTCCATACACAGCTAGGATGTGCTGAGTGTGGCCCCCACAAAAATCACAAAAACCAAAAAGAAACCCTTTGAAGAAATGGTTCAGTTCCCAAGATGAAGACTATACCAACAAAGAAATATAAACAAGTGAAATTTTCTACTATTTTCCACTTTTGCAATGGATCGTGAGGTACTGGGAGAAAGGGGCTGACCAGACATTGCAGGTATTGGTAGACTGAGGGATGCCATGGCTTCTAGGTTGACATGGCTGCCCAGGGATTGGAAAAGTCACTTCGTGTGTGTGTGTTTGTGTGTGTGTGTGTCTTGTATGTGTGTCTCTGCCCCTGCTCCAATCTTATAGTCCTGCTATAGGATAGCATATAGTTACTCTCTTATGGTCATACAGCTGTCCAAAGGTCATTTTTATTGACTCTGTATAGTTGTGAGCTGGAGTAACATTCTTTTTAAGTTTCTGGTCTGTGGGGTAAGAGGGTGGAGGCTACATATGCAACTCTGAACTGCCTTTTTTCCTCAGGTCAACATAATAAATCAAAGGGCCAGAGACATAGTATAGTAGGTAAGGCACCAGCCACTAAGTGGTCATCAGCAATTCAATCCTCAACATAATACAGTGTCCCCAAAACAAACCCTGAACACAGTAGTGATCCCTGAACACAAAACCAAAACTAATCCCTTAGCATCAGCAAGTGTGACCCTAAAACCCACAACAACAATAACAATAACAACAACAACAACAAAAGCATAATGGTTAGACAAATGAAATAAAACCTGAGTGGTAGAATATCTGAATAGTAGGATAACTCCAGGTTAACACCCTAGAGCTCCATAGCGACTACAAAAAGTATAGAAGTATTACTAAAAAAGTTAAATTAAAAAAATAGAAGAAGAAGAAGAAGAAGAAGAAGAAGAAGAAGAAGAAGAAGAAGAAGAAGAAGAAGAAGAAGAAGAAGAAGAAGAAGAAGAAGAAAGAAGGAAGAAACTCAGGGCCAGAGCAGTGGTGCTAGAGGTAAGTTGTCTGCCTTGCGAGAGTTAGCCTACGACCGAGGATGGTTTGATCTCCTGGCATCCCATATAGTTCCCCCAACTCAGGAGCAATTTCTGAGCACATAGCCAGGAGTAACCCCTGAGAGTCAAACTGGTGTGGCTCAAAACCTAAAAAAAGGGCCCGGAGAGATAGCACAGTGGCGTTTGCCTTGGAAGTAGCCAAATAAGGACCAAAGATGGTTGGTTTGAATCCCGGTGTCCCATATGGTCCCTTGTGTCTGCCAGGAGCTATTTCTGAGCAGAAAGCCAGGAGTAACCCCTGAGCACCGCTGGGTGTGGCACATACACACACACAAAAAAAAAATTAAATAAAGGGGCCCAGGAGATAGCATGGAGGTAAGGCATTTGCCTTTCACGCAAAAGGTCATCGGTTCGAATCCCATCATCCCATATGGTCCCCCGTGCCTGCCAGGAACAATTTCTGAGCATGGAGCCAGGAGTAACCGCTGACCCAAAAACCAAAAAAAAAAAAAAAAAAAAATAAGACCTCACGAGAACTGTGACTATTTCATCTTACCCCCTCCCTCCATTAACATTGGAGTTTGGAGACTACCAGGGCTATACCTGGTGGTGACCCAGGACATAAAGTACTGGGACTCAAACTCAGGCCTTTGTACATATAAGAACTGTATTCAATCATATGAAACAACACAATAAAATAACAATAAAGTAATATTTAATTAATTTATTATTCTAGGATATTGTGAACTTTCTCATCTTCTCTTCTAGGTACACACTGAGCTAATTCTCTAGTCTCTTCAACCTCTCTTCTCATCTAGTATGAAAAAAATCAGGGGGTCGAAGAGATAGCACAGCAGCCTTTGCCTTGCAAGCAGCCGATCTAGGACCTAAGGTGGTTGGTTCGAATCCCGGCATCCCATATGGTCCCTGTACCTGCCAGGAGCTATTTCTGACCTGGTAGTCAGGAGTAACCCCTGAGCACCGTCGAGTGTGGCCCCCAAAAAACAAAAAACAAAAAATAAACAAACAAAAAAAACCCCGAAAAAATAAGGAACATTCCATAGCTTGTGGACTGTCACAATGACTTTGTGCTCACAAAGCAAAATGGCTAATAATCTCAAGGCTTGGCAAGATAATAGAGATTTAGGGACCTGAAATTTTGGGGAAAATTTAGGGGCCCTGTAATCACAGGTATGTTGAAATATCTTCTCCAAATTGAAAAACTTTTTTTTAAACAATAATATATTTTGGGGGCCAGAGCAATTGGATAGCAGCAGAGCATTTGCCTTATAAGCGGCTGACCCAGGACAAACTGGGGTTAGATTCCTACTATCCCATATGATCCCCTGAGCCTACCAGGAGCGACTTCTTAGAGCAGAGTCAGGAGTAACCCCTGAGCACCACAGGATGTGCCTCTCCCCCAAAATAGCACAAACAAAATAAAGATATATTTTTGTGAAGTAAGAGAATTTTTATTGAAATGTATCTAGAACAACGTGAGAGAAGAGAATAAGGGGGAGATATGTTCAATGGAGAACATGGGCAGCAGAGAAACAGAGACATGGAAGTAATATATATGGTCAAGAGAGAATATGGGCTTGAATGGCAAGCTCATATCCTTGTTGTTATTGCTGTTGTTGGGCCACACCTGGTGATGCTCAGGGGTTACTCCTGGCTCTGCATGCAGAAATTACTCCTGGCAGGCTCGGGGGACCATAAGGGATGCTGGGGATTGAACCTGGGTCAGCTGGATGCAAGGCAAACATACTACCCACTGTGCTACTGCCTGCCTCCTCCCATATTCTTTTTTTTTAAGATGCTTTTGTTTTTATTTATATTTATTTATTTATTATGGGGATGAAACATACCCAGCAGTGCTCAGAGGTAGCTCTTAGCAATGCTTAAGGTACCTTAGAGGTAATGGGATTCAAACCAAATCAGTGTTAGCTGCATGCAATGTTAATCTTAACCCCTGTACACCTCTATGATCCAGAGTTTTAAAGAATTTGAACTATCAATGTTTTTAAAATAAGGCATGTATCTACCCCAGTACTAACTCAGTTTCCTTTTATTGCATTCTTTTTTTTCTTTATAAATAAATTATTTAATAGAATCACCAACATATATATGGTTACAAAGTTGTTCATGATTGAGTTTCAGCCATACAATATATAAAGTCCTTCCAAGTATACATTTCCCACCAGCATTTTATTTCATTCTTGATAATTCAACCTATTTAGTGTTAGTCGACAGGAATTTGAGGGCTTGAGAAGTAAATTCTTGCTCCTATGTTCCCTATCACAAGAAGGAAGGACAGGGGCCGGGCGGTGGCGCTGGAGATAGGTGTCTGCCTTGCCTGCGCTAACCTAGGATAGACCTTGGTTCGATCCCCCAGTTTCCCATATGGCCTCCCAGCCAGGAGCGACCTCTGAGCACATAGCCAGAAGTAACCCCTGAG
This sequence comes from Crocidura indochinensis, assembly GCA_004027635.1. Lineage (NCBI taxonomy): Eukaryota > Metazoa > Chordata > Mammalia > Eulipotyphla > Soricidae > Crocidura > Crocidura indochinensis. The sequence continues at coordinate 22,445 of PVKC010007641.1, forward strand.
TGTCACTGGGTGTGGCCCAAAAACCAAAAAAAAAAAAAAAAATTGGTATGCAACACATTCTACTTTGGGATTGATGTCTCCACAGCAAATGGTATGGAGGGAAGGCCATAGTTTTAAGTAGGATCCCTAACCTTCTATGTGGCCCATAAAATCTATCATAGTTCATGGGGTTGGAGGTGTCAACAGTGAGAAAAGTTACAATAAAATAATCTACTGCAGGTTGGGGATATGGCTCAGAAATAGAGAATGTACCATGTTTGAGTTCTGAATCTTTGAAACATAGCATAACAAAACAAAACAAAACAAAACAAAAAATCAGAACAATTAGTAGTAAGTTCTAGTGTTCTGGACATGCCCAGATGGTCTGCAACAGAGAATTTCACAGCTTTACAAAATAGATTTTGGAGTGTTACTGGGGGCACTGAGTACCCACACAACTATGATAACACCTAAGAGCTGTGCCAAGGATTTCTATCATAAAACTGGATGATTTCCACAAGTGGATTCTGCTAAGATGAGCATAGTGCATTTGAGAGTAATCCCAAGTAGGAAAGATTGCACAAGTAGAACAGCTTGAATAGGTAGCCAAATCCATTTCATTCACTGAGGTTGCCACAGTATTCTTCCACCACTCTCATATCCATGGCCACTTGGAGATGAAAGAGGAAGAAAGCACAAGCTTGGCTTACATATTTCTCCACTCAGTATGTAGGTGTAAGGTGAAAATGGATAGGTATTTGTATTACAGCCACAGTTGAAGTAGGATGAAAAAAAAACACACACAATAACAGTGGAGATAGTTATACCAGAATTTATTTCTGATATTTTTTGTTTTATAGTTTCCTCATTACAAGATCTTGAAGTGAGCAAAGAGAGAGGAAAAAACTTCAGAAAAAGAAGAATAATACTAGCAATGTTAATCTAAACTCACTGCCAAAAATGACTAAGTCTGAAAATAGTTCAAAAGAGTAGGAGAGTTCAGAGTATGCACTTCCAACAAGAGAATTAAAAATATGATTGTATGAGGGGCCCGGGAGATAGCATGGAGGTAAGGCGTTTGCCTTTCATGCAAAAGGTCATCAGTTCAAATCCCGGTGCCCCATATATGGTCCCCCGTGCCTGCCAGGAGCAACCCCTGAGCACTGCCGGGTGTGACCCAGAAACCAAAAAAAAAAAAAATATGATTGTATGGAGGAGAAAACTTTGACTTTGTTTGTTTTTGGACCACACCCGTTGACGCTCAGGGGTTACTCCAGAGAAATCGCTCCTGACTTGGGGGGATCATATAGGACATTGGGGGATGGAACCACAGTTCATCCTAGGCTAGTGCTTGCAAGGCAAATGGATGCCTTACCTCTAGTGCCACTGCTCTGGCCCCAAGAGAAAACTTTGAAACATAGCTTTTGGAGAGGGAAAATATTAAGTCAAAAGGAAGACAATTAGTTAATATCTAAAATTATACCTGCATTTATATTTTGATCACTACTATGTCTTTACTTCTAAATGTATGAGAAAGAAACTGGAGAGAAAAAAGTACAAGGGTCTTATAAGGTTCCTTGACTGTGGTTGACCACAGTGGAACCCAACACTGCGTGATTTCCAAAGCACTTTTGGGATGAATCTCTGAGCACAAAACCAGGAGTATACACCAGCACCTTTGCAAATGTCCTCAAAAAAACACCTAAATAGAGAACGGAGCAATACTAAACAGGTAGGACATTGGCTAACCTGGGACAATATCTGGGACCCCATAGTTCTCCAAGGTTTCCAGGAGTGATTTTTGTGCTCAGAACCAGGAGTAAGTCCTGAGCACTGCAAGGTATGACCTGACACAACAACATCAGCAGCAGCAACAACAACAACAACAACAACAAAATCTACCCAAAAAATATAAAAATATTTGTGTAGAAGGTAATTCAATAGCCTTATTTTCTTATTGCAAAACATTGGAAACAGCTAGGTGCTCAGACATAAGAAAGCAGTTGAGAAACATTGGCACAATGGAGTACTTATGTGGCTGTAACAGGTATGAGAAAAGACTGAATAGATGTGGAGTGATTTCTAAAATATTTGATAAAAAAGCAAAAAAAAATTTATATTCTACTATTCAAGTAGAATGAGGACTATAAGAATATATATATATATATACCTACTCATTTGTGCCCAAAATTTAAAAACTCATCTTTATTTTTTAATTCTCAGAACCATATTAAATTTTGATTATGTGCTGCAAAGTAAAAGACTTTCTGGACTGTATACAAAAAAACATAAGTTACTCAGTAAGCATAAGCTCTTCACAGGTATCTGGGTTAACATTTATGACATTTCTTTATTGATATTCTAGGACTGAGCAAATGAGTAATTTTTATATTTTGCATAATGATTATTAGATCTCTTTCTTTGGAGAAAGGGATTACAAATAAGAATAATGAAAAGAAGACTTACATGAACTCTGATGCTGAACTGTACTGGAAAGGGTCAGGATGAGCTTATGGACTTTAATAATGTTAATTACTAGAATGAGGCTAATATATACATGTATACATATAAAAATACATATATGATATACATACATTTTACATGAGAGGATAATTCCTGTAGCCATCAATGCATCTAGAGGCCATTCTTGGTTTCTAAATATCATTACTCAATAACAGGGACTAGGGACCTTGCAATCTTTCAGGGAAAGGATAAGGTGATTTTGAAACCTTGTGTAAAATAAGGAAGTAATTTAAAAAAAATAATGAAGATTGTACAGAGATATTACAGGAACTAAGGCACTTGCCTTACATGTAGCTTGCCTGGGTTTGATTCTTAGCATTGCATATGGTCTCCTGAGTACCAACAGGAATGAGACCTGAGTGTTAGGTTACAGTTTATATTACCTAAAGCAAAGATTATCCCTGGTTCCTTAGTAAGTTTGTTCACAATTTGGGATTTACCCCAAAACAGAGATTGTCATATGTAAATCTGGGCAATACAGGCTCAGGATAGCTGCCCCACCTTGGGGTGGTCCCTGTACTCAATAAAAACAGTTCTAGCAGGCAACTTGGTGGACATTCTAGGTAGAAGATGGCCAGATTATCTTTGTTTTACCCTCAGTCTATTTGGATTATTTCATGCGTGACCCTGATTTAGACTCATTGGTTGGAGATATGGAGTATCACTGAATGTAGCCCCAAACCCAAAAACCATCAAAAATAGCTGAATAGGCTGGTGTGCATGCTTTGCATGCAGAAGGGCCAGGTTCAATCCTTGTATTGCATAGTCCTTGTGCATTGCCAGGTTAATCCCTGGTCACTAATAGATGTAGCTCTATTCCTCCAGATTCAAAATAATGAAAGCATGGTAAGGAGATTTCAGAGGTAATCTGAGGAATGTCCAATGGCTGAATGCAGGAAAAGGTAATCAGGAACATAAGATACTGACAGATATCGGTTATAAGAAAATAAATAATCCTGAGTGCATATTTCTAAAAAAGTAGAGATGAATAAATAATGACCAGGGAGAAGGGAAGCTGTTCTTTAGCATAGATTCCAAGGGAAAAATGTATATGTGATAGAGGTGGACAATAACTCACTATTGTTACAGGAAAGAATTTTTTAAAGGTTTATTGATTGATTGATTGATTGATTGGTTTTTGGGCCACACCTGGCTATGCTCAGGGGTTACTCCTGGCTCTGTGCTCAGAAGTCGCTCCTGGGGATCATATGGGATGCCAGGAATAGAACCGGTCCATCCCTGGTCGGTCGCATGCAAGGCAAATGCCCTTCCGCTGTGCTATCGTTCCACCCCTGACAGGTAAGAACTCTTGATGGGAATTGAAATCGAGCAGAGATTAAAATTAGTGAAGGATGGGGCTGGAGCAATAGCATAGCTGTAGGGAGTTTGCCTTGTGTCCAACCCTGGAAGGACCCTGTTTCGATTCCTGGCATCCCATATGGTCCCCTAAGCCTGCCAGGAGTAACCCCTGAGCACCGTTGGGTGAGACGCAGCACCCCCAAAAAATAGTGAAGAAAATACTGATAGAAACAGGGTATTTGCATTATTTCTTTTTGTTTTATTTTATTTTTTGACTGCTCCTAGTCATAGCTTCTGGCTATGCTATGCTCTGGGGAAACTTGCAATACAGGTCTGCATGCACAGCATGGAGCTCAGTCTTTTGAACTATCTCTCTGGCCTTTATTTGCCTATGTTTAAATATTGCAACCCAAGATCCTTACAATGAAGGAAAAAGTAGTAATTTTAGGGTCATGAAACCTGGAAGATTCCACTTTAACCATAGGACTTCTCCCAGTACAAATTTGGCATCTTCTGAGGAGGAGTGTTAGCACAGTGGGAAGGGCATTTGCCTTGCATGCAGCCGACTGGGTTCGGTCCCCAGCATCCCATAGCCTTTGAGCCTACAGGGAGTAATTTCTAAGTTCAGATCCAGGAGTAACACTTGAGTGTCGCTGGGTGTGGTCCAAAAACAAAAACAAAAGAAAAAATGGCATCTCCTTTGTCTCATAGATATCACTAATGCAATGGTGTAAATCTCAACTAATGGTGTATAATCTCAACCCAAATTCAGCAAGGCATCTCAGACAAATCCCAAGTGTGAGGATGTTATACAAAATAACTGCCCATGTTCTTCAGAAATAGCAAGATCATGAAAAACAAAAATAGTGAGGAGCTGTCACAAGCTGGAGACAAAAGAGAAAAGAACCCAAGGATATGGTTCAGTTGCTAAGCCCCTGTGTTGTGGGCACAAGATCCACGCATCTGGGGCCAGAGTGATAGCACAGTGGTAAGGCATTTGCCTTGCATGAGGCCTACACAGGATGGACCCCGGTTTGAATCCCGGCATCCCATATGGTCTGCCGAGTCTACCAGGAGCAACTTCTGAGCACAGAGTCAGGAGTAACTCCTGAGTGCAGCCAGGTGTGACCAAAAAACAAAACAAAACAAAACAAAAATACCCCACATCTTCCAGTATGATCCTGGCACTGCTAGTATGTAGGTGGCAAACTACAACCAAGTATGCAATTCCCAACATCATCTTCAGTGTGCAAAAACCATAGCCAAGCATACCATCCCAGCAAGTATTTTGATGAAGTGTGAGTACTGTACTCACGTATGGGACCCCTGATGGTTGGGGGGAACTCAGTGGCAAAAGTGTCTGCCTTGTAAGCATAAGGCTATGAGTTTGATTACTGTTCTGGCTCAAATGCACAAGTGCTGATTGGAATCTGCTATCTGGGACACCCTGTACCTCAATAATTATTATTAATTATTAGCTGAATGCTTGTAGTCAGGTATATGGGTATATTTCCATATTTTTCAAGATAAAATATTTAGGTGTATTAACCAACTGCTCTCTATTGCAGTTTATTTATAACAAAACATTCATAGTCATTAGAATCTATGAATTGTTTCTGAATTGAGATGTCATTTCCTTTAATCAGGTTTATGATTCTTCAAGATTCTATCACTAGTATCAGTGATTGTACCAATGGCTACAAGAATAAGAACAGGAAAAATTGTATTGTAGCTACTCTGCACTCATTATTTTCCTGAGTTGTGTCAAATCCTCTGTGAGAAACTGGTTATGGAACACCCTGGAGGGTCAAGGACAATGGCAACAATTGTTTTTGAATACACAGTGTGCAGTCTCAGGCTTATTGCAGATCTCCTGGAAGATGAAATGCAGCCAGAGATAGAGCTCTATGCTATGGTTTGGAGTCAAAGTCCTGTTGAGCCTTGCACATGGCTGACTCGGGTTTAATCCCCGGCATCCCATATAGTCCACTAGCCTGCTGGGAGTAATTTCTGAGCACGGAGCCAGGAGTAACCCCTGAGCACCACCGGGTATGGCCCCCCCCCAAAAAACAAAAAAATTTTTTTTGCTTATTTTATCACATTTGTAGGATGGTGAAATCTTGTGAAACATTAAATCCATGACAAATTTTATTCCATTGAAAATCCAAATTAGAGGGTTGGAGAGATAGCTCTATTGTTTGGAGACATGCTTTGCATTCCTATGTCCAGGTTAGGTCCCAGGCACCACATGGTTCCCACACCCCTCAGTTTTGCACCAATGCTGACAGTGAACTCCCTAAGCAAAGATTTGAGAAGATCCTGAATCTAACTGGAGGAAGCCAGGGGAAGAAAGCATCTATATCAGGAACTAAGTCAGTGAATTTTTCAAGTTTCTATGACACAATCATAATTGCATGTATACAAAATCCAGCCACATACTTGACTTTAGCTTTTTCCAAACTCAACATAGATTCAAAATGTCTAAGATTTTTGTTTGTTTTCATGCTTAGGGGGCTGCACCTAATGGTGCTCAGGGCTTACTCCTCATTTTGTGCTCAGATATTATTCTTTGGTAGTGTTTGGAGGGTCATCTGTGATGCCAGAAATCAAACTCAAGTCAACACAGTCCCTGCTGTACTCTCTTGAGCCTCATGAATAAAACTTTCTTACTAAGTAAACTACACATGATCCCTGTCTTAGAAAGGTTTAGGTATTTTTGCTTTATGGTGGTGTAAAAGTAATATGTGTTTAGTCTAAATTGTATTATACTTTGGAATTTGGAACTTTGATCTTTTGATCACATACAGTCTTGTGATACTGGATTCTGGCTGTTTATGGGACTATATGAGACTATATGTCAATGCTCCCAGGCAGCCCCATAGTCATGAAGTTAAACAGCCCATTCCTGGAGCTAAAGTTCACTCTATTACTGGAGCTACTGACATGATCTTTTCAATTGAAAATGGGTTATCGTGGGGCCCGGGAGATAGCATGGAGGTAAGGCGTTTGCCTTTCATGCAAAAGGTCATCGGTTCGAATCCCGATGCCCCATATGGTCCCCCGTGCCTGCCAGGAGCAATTTCTGAGCA
>PVKC010007642.1:0-29244 GCA_004027635.1 Crocidura indochinensis
CACACACACACACACACACACACACACACACACACACTTGAGCCCTGAATTTCCTAATTGCTGAGAAGGGACAGGAGACCGCTCTGTGAGTGGGGAGCACAGCAGAGTGGGGCAGGAGCATGTGGGCTGATGACCAGAGACCCAGGGAAGTTTGAGTGGGGAGAGAAAGAGAATGGACTGTACCCCTTTTGCAGGGATCCCCCACCACAATGGTGGAACAAACCACACAAAACACATATGGAGGGGATGCCAGCCAGGACATGCGGAAATTGGGGCAGGAGTTCACCTAGAGACCAAGGGAACTCTAGAGGGCTTCACTGCTCCTGTGTTGCTGCCCTTCCTTTCCCTAGTAATCAAGGCCCCAGGAAGGACGGATCCTGAGTCCCAGAACTGCTCCAGCAAGTTCAAAGGGCTGGAGGAGTGTCAGGGAGCTCCAGTCTATCGACAACTGGTCAGATCAGGAGGTTCCCAACAACATCAGGGTGTTGGTGGTCCATGCACCCTTCACCTGTGTGCTCTGGTGCCCTGTGCTGGCCTGTCCCACTCCTGGGAACTTGCTCTCAGGAAATCCCATTCAGTTCTTTTTCTTCTTCATCTTCTTCCATCCAGTGACTTTGTGATGGGTAATGTCTGAACCTCTCTATTTTCCAGTTGCTAGCAATAATAACAAAATTGATGTCACATGGGATGGAGAGACAGAATGGGTCACCACACTTGGAGATCTCAGCCTGTCAGGATTCAACATGTCCACACATTGAACCCCAAGTCATTAGTTCTTGTGCACAAGGCTGCAGGTATGAGGCTGAAGGCAGTTCTGCCTGGCTCTCCTGCAGTGCCTCCTGACCTCCCTTCTGGTACTGGGTCAGGGGTCTTTTCTGTCTAGGCAGGAAGAGAACTTAGAAAGACAGTGGTCTTCAGCTGAGCCTTATTGAATGATTATCCCACTTCGGGGTACTGAGACCGGAGGGATAGTGTCCTTGCAGAGGTGACAGCTCAGCTGCGTTTTGAGGTTGACTTGTTTGCACACCATGTCCAGGTAGGAATATCTGGGCCCCTGGGCAAAGTGGATCCCAACTAGAAACCAAGATCTTAGGATGGTCAGAAGTAGCTGGTAGCCAGAGCAACCCAGACGGTAGCATCTGGGCCACCAGTTCAGAACCTAAGAGAAGAAGCCTCTGTGAGGGTGGAGGACCCAGAGCTGATGTGCTGGCAGCATTAAGGCTGGCAGCTGCAGGGGGCCCTAGGGCACATCTAGGGATAAGGGCCAGTCAGGTACAGTTGAAGGTCTTTATTGGTCTCATTACTTCTTCCTGCAAGGCAATGAGACACCAGAGCAGGGAAGCAGAGGGACCTCGCATATGGGGTCCTGGGGCAAAGCAGATTCTTCAGGGTTGACCCTGTTAGAGGAGATCAGGAATGTACAGGGTTGGTCACTTTTCCCAGGAAGAGGAAGCCCTGTGTGTCCTCAGAGAAAAGGGCCACCAGGAAGGGCCTGTTGAATATCACAATCTTGGAGATCCTTCCAGAAAGGGGATAAAGTTTGATGCCTGTAGCGGCCGCTGCTTCCGTGCCATTTTCAGCCACATCGAGCACAGCATTGTGAACCACCTATTGGGACACATATCCAATGTCAGCAGGGCAGAATGAGAGGAGGTGGCTAGTCTTTCTGAGGCCCCTGCTGACCACTTTCTCTGAAAGTTCGCTCTCTGTGTCATACTAGATCCCAGAGTCAGCAAGCACAGGACTGAGTACAAATGTGCCAATGGAATGAAGGTTAGGACAAATGGGAGTGGGGGCCTCTGCCTTGTCTGCTAAATGCACTAATGTGTCCATAGGTCCCACACTGCACTATGGGCTTGTGAGAGGCAGCACTGTGCTTCTCCTTAGTGCCTAATTGCAACCTCTGTGGTTGGAGCAGCTGCTGAACTTGGCCCTGGGGCAATCCCAGCTCATGCTTCCCAGGGGCCTGTTACAGGCCAGGATGTGCCCTTCTATCTCTGTTATACCCACTGTCCAGAGCTCTAGGCTCGATGTGCCCAACCACCCTGGTCTTTGGGAGGTCCAGGCAGGTCTGTGACCCCCTCAAGGGCATCTCAGCACAGCCTAAGAGGACTCACTACCCTTGAGCTTCTCTCTGGTGTGGGCCTGCTGTGTGCAAACTCAGTACCAGACCCACTTCCTGATGTAGAAACAGAGGCTGGAGGGCCTGGATTGGCCCCTAGGCAGGAGAAGGTAGGACTTTCTACAACTGGGCTGGGACCCCATCACAGAACAGAAGAGACCTCCTGTGGAATCCAGATACAGTGTTGTCGAGGGGGACACAGTAACCACTGATTAGGCTGCCCCTCTGTGCATTGGCTACTTGGATCATGACCTCCTCAGAGGCCAACAGGTCCACAGGTCTGGCTCACCTCGGAAACATGCAGGTTTCGGTTCCCTGTGAAGCCTGAGAGATCCGCCTGCACGGAGAAAATCTCGCTGATGCCCAGCTTAAGCAGGACTTCCTTCAGATTGTAGTCCCCAGAGATGGAGAATTTGGGCAGGAACAGTTTTATCATTCTGAAAGCAGAAGGGAAGTGTGAGGGGTACAGTGCACCCCACCTCTCATTTGGTTTATCTGGGTCCCCCGACTCCTTGATCCTGCTGAAATAAGTACTTCAGGTCCTGAATCTGATCCTTGAAGCTCACTTAGAGGAAGAAGACACATTGATTCTGCTCTGCAAACCCTGAGCACCAAGGTAGACCCTTTAATCCTCTCACATGCCCCCACTGACCTCCTGCTCCTCTTGCCTTCATCTGTTGCCCCCCAATTGCTCCCTGCTTTTCCCAATTAAGGTTTCCATGTCCCCCCACCTGAGCTACCTCTTCTAACTGCCCCTCTAAGGTCACAAGAACCACCCCCCAGGGTCCCCATTCCCTCCAGTGCTATCCAATTACCCATTCAGTTACCACCCTCACACACACCCAATCACTTCCGAGTTGAGGAGGATTATTGTCGCCCAGAGAAAAGCAGGCAGAGGGTCAGGGTTCCTGGGCAGGAACCCCTTGGTTCTGAATTCATACACAGGTCTGCATAGGGCTCAGTTACCAACCCACTTGCAGAACACATGAATGGGAATGTGAGTTAAAGAATAAATGAGTGAGTGAATGAAATACACCTTATTTTGTCCCAAACAAAGATCATCCTTGTTTTCTTTGTATCTGTTTGTTTACAACTTGGTTTCACCCAAATCAAAGATCTTCTTATATATAAACCTGGGTGGGTTTACTGACCCACCCAGGGGTGATCTCTGCACGCAATAAAGATGGTAGATCTGGCAGGCAGCAATCTCCATACTAGGTAGAAGACAGTCAAACTACATGTGTTTCGCCCTCAGCCTGGTTTGAATTATTTCATGCACACCCTGATTATGACTCATTCTCCTGGACTTGGAAACAAGGTATGTGGGGGTAATTTTACAACAAATGACTGAGAACAACTATGAGTTAAAAAGTGAATGAGGGATTTAATGAATCATTGAGTGACTAAATGCTTAATTTTGGTTTGGGAGCTCCATGCAGTGGTGCTCAAGGCTTACACCTTGCTCTGCACTCAAGGATCTCTCCTGGAGGGTCTGGGGAAACAAGAAGGGAACTTCAGGGATGGAATTTGAGGTACCATGTGTATGACAAGCCCCTTCCTTCTCCATTATACTTCCTGACCACAATGATTCTGTCAGAGTCAGGGCACAGCTGTCTCCAGACATGTCTCCTCCCAGTCCCACTGTCCTGTTCTTTGTCCCCTAACCTCATGACACTGAGACTGGGGAATACTGGAGTGGTGTTGTTAGGGAAATATGTGAGTGCTGCGCTGGTTACGGGCTACTCATCCCTTCTCCTGATCATTCTACACTCAGAGGTAGACTTTGTCCATCTTGGTGCCTCAAGAGCTAGACAGGCACCAATGCCAGGGAGCCCCAACACCATTGTAGCCTCCACCCCAGGTATCCCGTTGCTGTCTCTGAGATTGTGGGGTCCTGTGGCCTAAGGCAATGGGGAGGAGAGGACCAAGGAGAGAGACCAAGGTCTCGTTGAGATGGGGCAGTACCTGTTGCTCAGTGAGTCTCTCCAGTGCTGGAAGATGCTAGGGTTCAGCATTGCCTCCAACTCGGCCATGCGGCCCTGGTCTGGGAGGACAAAAAGGGCGCAGGCACAGTTATCGCTGTAGGGCAGCTGCACCACGGTGATTCCCTGAGCCTCGTCTCGGAAGTACATCATATGCATATCGTCGTTGCTCATCATGGGCACCTTCTCCACCCTGCTCTCGTTCAAGTGGAAATCCGCTGTGAAGGTGTCACGGGGGTCGAAGGGTGTCTACCATTTAGCTAGAGGCACAAAGAAGGGTCGGGAACCTGCCCAGGACCTCAAGATGGCTTGTCCTGCGGGCTCTGCCCTGGTTCCTTGTTCCTGAGGTCACATCGGGCAGGCCGGAAAGTGGACCTATAGGGGCTGGTCATGACGAGCAGAGGAAATAAGCTCCTGATCTAGAGGATCCCTGAGCATGGGAGTCATCGCTCAGGCTTACAAAAAGCCCAGTCCCTGCTCTACCCGCCCCCATGCACTGTTGCTAGAAATAAGGACCATCTCTGGGCACAGCTCCCAGGACCGAAAGCTGGTCAAACTGGGAAAGCTGCCAGTGACTCAGACCTGGGAACTGACTGAGCCCTTCAAGTGACACCCCCAGACCTGTCCTCCTTACCTACCCAGCATGCCCCACAGCTCTTGTCTTCTTTTGCCCTCTTCCGTCCCCTCCTTGCACAACCATCATGCTGTCCTCTATCAGACCTAGTCTGCATCCTAGACCCTGTAAGTTCTGGGTGCTGCCAGTCCCCCACGCCAGAATTCAGACACTCCAACTTCTGAACCCTTGGGCTCAGACTTGAACTTCTGAACACCTTGGGCTTCCCCATGTAGACTTCAGAATCCTAATCTGCTGAGTTATGTTAGGGCAGGGTCAGGGGCTCATAGCTGATCCACTTGGGCTCAAAGCAGCAGAGAAACCAGAGATGCATCTGGGGGCTGACTGACCCCTACAGGGAGCCATTCCCAGGCCTATTCTCTCCATCCTGCACCTCACTTGCCCAATCCGTGCCCTGCAGCCCTTTTCTTCTCTGCTCTCTTTTGGACCCTCTTCTGCATGTCATGCCTCTGCTGTCCTCTCTTGGACCTGCTCTGCATCCTGGGTTCTCTAACTTCTGGGTGCTGCCAAACCTACTCCCAAGTCCTGAGCCCACCCTGAGCTCCTGCTCTTCCTGGTCTGCAGGGGTGACCAAGCCCCTGCATAAACTCCAGAATCCCAACAGGCTGAGTTAAAGCAGACCTAGGCCTGGGTGCTCCAATAGAAGCCCATTTCCCTCCCAGGCCTGAGACCCCACCTTTAAAGAAGAGGCAGTTCACCAACACCATCACAATCTTTGGGTCTAAGTTCTTGACCAGATCCTGATTTTCCCCTGAGTTTTTTGCTTCACATAGTCATTGATGAGTTTCTCAGCAGCGGGGGGATCCTGGAAGTCAGTGGGGAAGGCATCGGCTGTGTATAGAGTCTTGGCCTCTTGCTGGAAGTTCTCCAGCAGATGCAGCTTCTGGTTCACGAACATGGCTGTGCTCGTGTTGAGCTGCAGGTCAGTTCCTGGCTTGCTCAAGTGGCTCAGCAGCAGCTGGAAGCCCTGATGGATTTCAGCCTCAGATATCTGGGTGAGGTTGAACTTGAGGCCCTGGAGAGTCTCGATCTAGGTGGTGCCACGGGCCCCAAAGGCCGAAGTGCCAACGCCACAGAGACACTGAATGGAGAGAAGATCACATTGTCCCCAGGATTCTGGGTGGCTAAGAGTTTGTAGAGGCTGAAGGCGAAGTCGGTATTGCTGTGAGCTACACTGAGGATGTTGTCAGTAGTCCTGTTGTTCAGCTCCTCTGGAGACACCATCTCTGGCTCTGTGGTGCCCCCAGGGAAGCCAAAGACATGGGGGCAGAGCACAGCCAGGAACAGGGTCAGCACGGGAAACATGCCTCTACACTCAGTCTGGAAGGCAAAGCAGCTTCCAGGTTCAGGATAGTGGGGTCCCTGCTGCCTCTTTTGGGAGGAACTATTGTGTCAGCAAATAGCACACTAGACCTTCACCCTGGCTGCCTCTGCCAGACACACTGTTTATCTCAGGCTCATGCCAAAACTTATGTCATCCAAATCTCCCCTCAAATCATTGCTGGTAGAAAGGGCTCCTCTTTGAAGGCAATGGGTGGACAAGTGGATGTCTGAATTTTATTCAGAGCTGCATCTCTCTGTGTTCTGGATTGAGACCCTATATGGGAAACCCAGAGTCTCCTCAAGGACCTGGACTTGTGCTTAAGGGATCCCAGAATGTCTGACTGCTGAGATCAGGGTTTTGCCTCCTGACCCCAGGAAGTCCAAACCCTAGGGTCCTGATGGTTGTACAGGCTGTATGAGGTGGTTGTTCACTGTATAACGGTCCCCACATATGGGAAACCAGCTGTGGTAACCAAGTTATGCTATTAGACCACTGTCTATATAATAGCAGCAGTGCCAACACAAGCCAAGAGTCTATGTCTCAAGAACCATTCTTTCAGAAAGACTTGTCCCCTCCACACATACACACACTCACACACATACTGGTGCCAAGCTTTAGAGTCAGCCTCAAGTGATTCCAGAGTTCTAGGGTCCCCACTCATATCCTGTCCTCTGAACATTTCTACCTCTGATCTTGAAGGTCATGGATGGTAACCTAGGATTTCCTTATATGAGTAGGAAAATGTCAGAATTACCCTTCTCAGAGACCCAAATCACAGCCCACACAGACAGGGACAAACAGCCAGGCAGGACAAGCTAATGGTTACTTCTGGTCGAAGGCAACTCCTAAGCTTCCAACTTGACCTTGTCCAGAGCCCTGGGCTCAGCCTGAAGTGACCTTGAGGTCACTGCTAAATCCTGGATTCATTACAGTCTCAGCTTTCTTCCATAGAAAATCCCAGCTCCTCCTTTATTCAGGTAAACCTTCCCTAAACCCCAAACCAAAGTCCAGAACTCTGTTTGGTCTTCTTGGTTTTTGAATGACTCATCAGGATGTGTGACACCCCCAAAATAAATAGGACCTTAGGACACATTTCCTGAAATTCTATCATGATGGAGTGGCCTGCCAGCATTTTTGAAAGATCTCCTGTAAATTTATATCTTAAAAAAATAATGTATGGAGAATCATCATTATCATCGCACCTCTTTGAGTTCTTTCAGGGACACCAACCTTACCAAACTTTCTGTATGCTAGTTTTGGGGACTGATATTACCAGGCATTATGGAACAAGCATAGGCACCCTCCTATATGCCTATGCTTATAGGCCTATTATATGACCCCCCCCCACCATATAATTCTGTGTCTGTCCTAACCTAGAGTGTCTGAGAGAATCTGTCGTATAATGAGTGTATGATTCTATATGTAAGAGTGTGGGTCTGTCAGTGTGAGCAACTGTGTGAGTGTATGAGACAATCTGTGGTATTTGAGTATGATTGTGAGTATGTATGTGAGGTTGTGGGTATGTCAAAGTATGAGAATGAATGTCTCTGTGTGTGAGACAACGTGTGAGTGTATGGATGTAAGTGTGTCTGAGAGAGTGTGGGTGTGTCAGTGTGACTATGTGACAGAGAGAATCTGTGGTTTATGTGTGTATGAGTGTGAGTGTTTATGTAAGAATATGAGTATGTTGGTATGAGTGTGAGAGTCTCTATCTATGTGAGCGTACGATTGTGTCTGTGAGAGTTGGGTATATCGAAGTGTGAAAGTCAGCAACTATGTGAGTAAGGGAAGAATCTGGTATATGAGAGTGTGAGTATGAGTCTGAGTGTGAGGGAGTATGGGCATGACAGTGTGTGTGTGAGCAAGAGTGTGTGTATGTGAGAGATTTTATGATACAGGAGTGTGTGAGTGTGTGTCCTTGAGGGGGTGTAAATGTATGAGGTATGTGAGTGAGAGGATGAAGGAGTATGAGTGTGAGAATGTGTGTGTGTCTGTGCATATGTGATCTCCACTGTCTGAGTCTCTGGCCCACTGTCACAGTTCTGTGTGGGGACAGGCAGCAGCAATCCATTTCTCTGGAATGGGAACTAGACAGGCAAAGAGCTCCAGAGTAGTTTCAGGGCATCTCTCCTACTGGCAGGGGGATATTCCCCAGACAATTGTGAATAAAACAGGACAGACATACATAGGGGCAGTGTCACTGAGGAGGGTGACAGAGATGGGGTATCCAGGAGAAAAGAAATTACCAAGAGCTGGTCAAAGCCCAAGAACTTGGAGTGATCTCAAACCTCAGGTCTTTGTGCATTTGAGTAAACCTGGCTGCACATAGTGACCTTGAGCAAGATACCTGGAAACTGGTGAGGAATAAAGTCCAACTAGTGCAGCCCCATGGGTGGACCTTGCCACAGCCACCTGAGAAAATTCCCATCAGGGCCTGAAGCCTATTTGGCACCTGGGTTCAGGGTCATGTCCAGCAAGTGTCCTTGGGTACATATAGATGCATCAGTGAGAAGACGGTCTTAATTTTAACTTTATGAGCTTAGAGTATAGGGACTGTGACATTGATTTGATTCACCAAGGACTATGTTCCCACCCCTGTCACTTTCAGCCAAGTCAATCCCCCCAGGTTGGTATCTCAGAGCATCTATTTCTATCCCTGGCAGAGCTGAAAGTCAGAGATACTCCCTGCATAGATCCCACTAGTTTCTTGAGTTGTGAAAAAATGTGCTCAGTGACAGAACCAAGAACCAAATGATGTCAACATCATTACAACACCCCTAGGGAAACTACAATAGTCCGAACAGGACCCCCTTCACTACCCACCCATCATCTCCCATTGCCCATCAAATGCCTCCACACCCCTGGATGGGGTTGACTTCACACTTGTTTTGGGGTTGGGATTAAGGTACAAATATACAGTCTGAAGAAAAGAATCCATTTATTGTGTCTTCATGTGCAAGGATCAAATCTGATTCTTCAGAGTGAGCATCTCATTGAATGGCACAAGTGCTTAAAATGGTCTCTACCACTTTCTTTGGGCGCAGATGCACAGAACTGCCCACAGCCATCTAGGACCAGCCACTGCTCCATTAGCTGAAACCTTAGAACAGGACTCAGGACCCTCAGGATCGTTAATCCTTGCACAGATCTGGTTGGGGTCTACTCTTCCTAGATGAGCAGGGGCAGGTGGGGGGCTACTTCATTGTGGGGTTCTTAAATTTGCCTATAAATGAGATGCTATCAGTGTTATTGGAGTAGATCACCGCGATAAAGGGGCGGTTAAATCTTATCTTGGGGTATCGGGGAGCAGACATAAACGCGATTCCGATGCCAGTGGCTGCAGTGGCCTTGGTTCCCTGCTCGTCCACTTCTAGCACGGCCTTGTGGAAGCCCTAGGAGGAAGCACAAGGGCCAGCTGAGAGCACTGGAATGGGGGCAGGGGACAGGATCAGGGCCATATACCCTCATGGCTACAAGAGCCTCTTGCTGAAAGTGAGGTGAGATTGGGTAGTGATGCAGGCAGATCTTCATGGGCACCTGTTGCTCAGTGCCAGGTACCATTCACTGCCCAAAAGTGCTCTTAGGAGTGCGGGCATAGTGTCTGCCTCACAAGAGGGCATTTGTTCTCACTGGTACTGTATCACTGTGTACTTCTGTCTCTGACAGTTTGCCGATCACTCTCATTATATGTATCCACACACTAACATTGTTTCCTCACACTGACACTATGTCACTGACACTATGACAATATGTCTCCTCACACTGACATTGTGTATTCTTATACTGACACTGTGTCCCCTTTACTGACACTGTCTCCTCACACTGATGCTTCATAAAGACACTGTGTCTCCTCACACAGACACTGTCTCCTCAAACTGACACTCTGTCCCTTCACACTGATATAGTGTCCCCTCAGACCAATACTATCTCCTCATATGGACATGAGTCCACTCACCAACACTATGTCCTCTCCCATAACATTGTGTCTGCTCATACTAAGACTGTGTCCTTTGGCACTGACAATGTGTTTCCTCATACTTACACTGTGTCCCCTCACACATTTTCCTCTCATTGACTGTGTCAGTTCTCCCATCAGCCTAAGCACATTAACAGACTGCAGAAAGTGTTGTCTCACTGTCTGAAGACTCGTGGGGCTAGGTGGGGATCAGCACCCCTGTCCCCAGTGGAGACCTCAGGACATCAGGTCCCGAGACCCCTTGTGGTAACATAGCAAGCCCTCACCCACTGCCCAGCAACTCCATATCCTGCAGGTTCCTATCCCAGAACCCAGAAACCTGAGGACTCACCTGGGTCATCATCATGTTCTGCTGCTCACTGATGCCAGAAAAGTTGGACTGTGGAGAAAACACTTCGGTGAACCCCAAATGGGGCAGGATCTGGTCTAACTGGTAGGAGGCCGAGATGGAGAACTTGGGCAGGCTCAACTGGACAGTCCTATAATATAGTTTGAGGTTGTTGGAGTCTGGGTCATTTCTGGACACAGCATAGACCCTAACCTTTCCCTTCTTCACTGTGTTCTAGATGGTTTCATTCTCAGTTCTGTTGTCCTGAACTCTGGGTCAGGCCATCCCCAGAGTCCTCTCTTCCTGCAGATTTCACCAGAGAAGTGGGGGAATACTGTTTTATTTTCTTGTGGGATGCTTTTTGGAAACCAAACAGAGTGACTCCCCATGGGAGATGTTGGAGTTGTCTCTGGTGGTTTAGAGAGACACTTGCTGGGGCAAAGCTCAGCAGCTCATTCCTAGATGGGGAGGAAGGAACTTTATACCTACAGTAGTCCATGGCAGTGTTGGACCTTCTCTCTTCTTCCCTTCATCTCCTCTCCTCCACTCCATTCCTCCCCCTCATTCTTCTATCCTTTCTTCTCTTATCTTCTCTTCTCTCCTCTCTCCCCTCTGCTACCTCCAGTTTCTTTCCTTTTCCCTTTACTTTCTTTTCCTTACTTCCCTTCCCTTCTTTCCTTTGTTTCATTTATGTGCACCTATAAGCCTCCCATGAGAAATTTAAGAGACTGCAGAGACCTCGGGGAATGCTTGATCAACTGGGCAGGTGGACGAATATGAGGATCTGAGAATGTAGAGATGATCAGCACAGCAGTACCTGGAATTACCTGGGCCAACAGCAGTGCTCAGGGTTCTTCAGGGACATATCTGAAAATGCTCAGAGGACCATGTGGTTCCAGGAATTGAATCCCATCACAGTGTTGAGTTTTGTACTATCAATAGTTGAAACTTTGTACTATCCCTCTGGCCCAATAATCCTTTTCACTTCCCACTCATGTTCAAAGGGTGATGAAGCCTCCTGGGTTTTTTTCTTCTAGTGGCCATGGAGGTTCTGAAGCCCCCACATATCATCTGACTGTGTTTTCTTGATTGGAGCTACTCACTCATCTGGTGGCATTGACCACTCCTGAGATCCTGCACTTGACTCAGATATGTGAGTCTGGCAGACACCAGAAGACTAAACGTGTTTTATTCTCTTGCAGCAAAGGGTTAAAATCAATTTTTTTGGCTGGAACTGACATGATTGAACAAAGGAAGCTCTGATTTAGAGACTTCAGGAAAGGTTGGGGACATAAAACAAGCTTGCTGAAGGCTTCCCACAATAGTGACAGCTCAAGGTCTCAACTCCCCATCAGTGCTAGGGTGCCACTGCTCACCTCTTCTGGAGCGAGTGCTTCCACTTTGCCAGCACCTGTGGAGTCAAGGCGGCTTCCACCTCCTTCATCTTGCCGGGGTCAGGAAGGATGAGGAGCGCGTGGGCATCACCTTGGTAATCCAGTTGCAGCACGGAGCAGGGCACATGCTCATCCTTCAGGTACCAGTGAGATGCCATCTGCCTCATCATGGGAACCACCACTGTTGTATGCTCATCCACATAGAAATCTTCGGGTTCTGTCAATTTTGCATTGAATGCCGTCTTCCACTTAGCTGGCATCGAGAGAAAAGAAGTATGAGGTCTCTGTGTACTCACCAACCAGCACTTACCAGAATACCTCATGGGCCTGGTAATAGATTAAATGGGGCATAGTAAAATCTTTTTTTCTGTATGTAGATTTTGTAGATTATGTAGTCCATCTGGCTCTGGGACTACTCTTAGATCTATCATTGTAAGTTTCTCTTAGTGTTTCTTGGAGGTTTGGGGGATCAAACTTAGTGGAGCTCATTGTAGACAAAGCAATAGCTTTCATTTCTTATATCTCTCAAGCTTATTTATTAAATTGGGCACATTTTTTCCTTGTCACTCTCTTTGCAGTGGAAGCCACAGCCTCCCAACTATGGTTCTACTGCAGAACCAAATCCTTTGACATGGTCCTGTATATGGAAGCACCACTCATCTCACATGCAAAGGAGGTTGTGTAACTTTATGGAGGCTGATTGGCCAACAAGATGGCCTGTTTTTGACATTACACCATTGTTTGGATCCCTATGTATACAGGGCTGTTTCCTGGATGTCCTCAGATATCTTCTCTGAGTCCCATTCCTCTTTTCCCTACAAACTCTCTTTGCCTATCATGGGGTTGGCAGATACAGAGACAAAACTTTGATGACAGTAAAACTAGCACACTTTCCTTTAGGTAAATCATCTGAGTCTATTAAGAAAAGTTCCCTGCATTATACTTTACAACTTCTGACTTGCCTTTTGCACCTGAGACTCAACTTCACCTCCAATAAAGCTTCACGAGATGTAGGACGAGGACAGTGCTGTGAACACTACTCATAAGGGTGTCTGTACCGTCATCCAGATACTTTTTCAATCCATCCTTCTCTAACTGTCTTCCATACACTCTCAGGCTGGGAGATTCATTCATTTATTTTGTTTGTTTGTTAGTTTGTTTTGGCCACACCTGGTGACATTCAGGGGTTACTCCTGGCTATGCTCTCAAAAATCGATCCTGACTTGGGGGACCATATGGGATGCTGGGGATGGAACTGTGGTCTGTTCTAGGTTAGTGCCAGCAAGGCAGACGCCCCACTCTGCGCCACTGCTCTGATCCCATAGCCAGGGGATTTAAATAGCAAATGCCTATAGATCCACTGGAGCCCTTTGGGACTGGGATATTGGAGTTATCAATTGGGACAAAGTCCCTTTCTGTGACAGGAAATACTGCCAGATATCATGTCTCTCAGGAAAGAACAAGTTATTACTGACCATACTTAGGACTCATAGAATAATACCCTGCAGATTATGCAAATTCTTTATTTAAAAAAAAAGGACTTCCCAAACACACACACACACACTCATATATTACACCAGCACCATGGGAGCCAGCCAGACTGTGACACATGCCAGTAACCTGTTATCTCCTGCCCTGCTGATCCTCTACCAGAGGTCTGCAAGCTGCAGCTCACAAGCCACATGTGGCTCCCGAGCCTTGGCTTGCTGACCACTGCTTGACAGTATCCCAGGGAAGCCATAACAAAGGGACAGGAAACTTCCCTCCCTGCTTTGCCACTTTCCATAAATTTATTGCTGTCATTATGAATAAGGTGTTTTTAAAAAGTGTTCAAGTACATTTGAAAAGACACATCAAAGGCATAGCATAAATAACTTAGCAGGATAACTTAAACATTTTCCCATAAGCTGCTCCTATATACCTAAATTCAAGCTGGTGAAAAGACTGTGGGTTAGATGGAGGCTCCATCCTTCACTATAGGTCTGAGAGACGTGGGAGAGAGACTTGGAATCAGGCATAGAAATGCAGGGCCTAGATGCTTCTGCTCATCCATGCTCTTCTCCATGTTCTTTGGCCCAGCTCTAAGCCCACTCATCAATCTTGCCCACCATTTCTCTTCAGTGCCCCTTAGAGGCAACCACTGTGGTGATTGGTCATGCTTGAGTATAGATTATTGAGAGGCCCCAGACATCCCCTATTCTGGGACCTGTTTGCCTCCTCCTTTGTTCTTCTTCCTCCAGACCTTGACTTGCCCACTTCCTCCCACATATATACAAGGTCTAACGCCAGAGCTCATTCTTTCTCTGAACACAAGGTGTCTATGTCCTGTAATGAGATCTAATGAATCATAGGACAAAACTGTCTCAACACTGAGCCCAGCTTCAGTCAAGTTCTCACAGGAGAGTGAGAGCAAGAATAGAAGGAATCAGGTTAAATTGTGATCACTAGTTGCCTTTATGTAGGAAGATGAGGGATATCCATTGCTACCTTTGCATTTTATCCCTTTACTGCTTTAGAAGACTGTAACCTATTGCAGGAATAATGCAAAATCCAGGTACAGCAGTAGTGCGAACATCTTTCTCTCCAGAAGACACAGCTCCCTCTTTCTAACACCCAGCACAACAGTGTACAACAATAATGTACTCAGGGACTGAAGATGACATTCTATATTAGAAAAAATATCCATAACAGTCATATTTATGAGTGCAAATAAGTATTAAATTGGGATCATGTTATAGAGATGCAACTAACTGTTGAGAGTATACATATCAGTCAGGTATTAGCAAACATTTTTTGCCAAGGGACTAAAGGAAAAGAAAGGTTCAGAGGTCATCTTGCCCCTAGCATTAGACAAGCCTTGTTTGGAACAATAGTAACTAAAAATGGGGAATGAACCAGTTTGTGTACCAAAAAGTCTTTGTTTCCAGAAGGAGGTGGTTCTTTAGATTTTGGCTGGACTGATGGGCCTTACTCATCTCTTTGGCCTTGTTCTTTAAACAAACAAATATTTCTTCACTCTCAAAGTAAACTTTCATCTAGACCTCAGGTAAATAAAATAACCCATCTACCCTGTTGTTAAGTTGCAAAACTTAGAGCAGTATCTCTGCTGCTTTTACGAACCTTCTGATGATCAGGAGACTGAATTCATCATGGGGATCATTGGCACACATACATAGAACAGCCAGGAAATATACATAAGGGTAAATGAAGGTAGCCTGGCACAACAGTTGACTCCTCTGACACAGTAATATCCTATCCTGTGAAAGTTCCCATCTAGTGTTTCATTTGATCCTTTGGCATCTATTTCTGCAATGTCATGAGCCAGCACATGCATGGGAGAGATAAGGTACAAACAGATGCTCCTACCTTGGAAATAGATGTAATTCACCAGCACCATCAATGTATTTTGACTGAGCCCAGACACCAAATTTGTGATTTTGCCTTGAGTTTCATTACTGACGTGGTCATTGATCAGCTCTGTGGTGCCCCTGGTGTCCCCGAAGTTGACCTGGAAGATTCTGGACTCATAAAATTCTTTGGTGTCTGTGAGGAATTTCTTCTGTGGCTGGAGACCATCACTCAGGAACAAGGCACTGCCCATCTTGGTGTCTGAGCTGCTTGGAAGGTTGAAGGTGCGCAGAAGGTCCTGGAAGCCCTGGTGGATGTCAGCCTCAGACAGCTCAGTGAGGTTGAAGGCCAGAGCCTGGAGCATCTGGGTGCGGGTGAATGAGCCAGCCCCCAGTGAGAGCATGGCAATGGCTGCTGAGATGCTCAGCGGGGAGAAAAAGAGATTTCTCTGGGGTGTCTGGCTTGTGATTAGGCGGTAGAACTTCAGAGCAAAGTCGGTGTTACTTGGGGCAATCTTGAGGCTGGGAGAGATCTCTTGAGACAGAGGACCCTCCGAGTGAGTGCTAGCATTATGGTTCTCATCATGTGGGGGCTGCACACTATGAGAAAAGGCCAGGAGCATAGCCAAGAGAAGGAGGAGTGGGGTGAGATGCATGATCTGTGGGCACAGCTTCTTCATCTGCAGCAGAAAGAGAGAGTATCCAAGGAGTTCTTAGGATCACCCAACTACTGAGATATGGGGCCATAAACCCAGAATGGGATATAGAGATTCCACAGGACTCAACAGGTACAGAGACAGAACATGGGGCCCAGGGTCTCATTTGTGACTCCTCCTCCTTCCCCATCAATCCACAAGTGTTCCCCAAAACTCAATCATAATAGGAGATCATACATGAGTGCCCAAACTCTCAATGTCCCTGACACTAAACACCATCCTTATGTGCACTCATTATATCTAGCTGGCCTAAGAAATGTTCAAGTAATAGTACTTATGAGCTCCTTGAAAAATAGAACCCGGAGAGATAGCATGGAGGTAAAGTGTTTGCCTTGCATGCAGAAGGATGGTGGTTTGAATCTTGACATTCCATGTGGTGCCCCAAGCCTGCCAGGAGGGATTTCTGAGCATAGAGCCAGGAGTAATCCCTTAGCTGCCAGGTGTGACCCCCCAAAAAAGCAATAAAATAAAAAAAAAGAAAAATAGAACCCTGATTGTCAGTAATGACTCACTCAGTCATAGCAGGTGGATTCACCCCTGTTCTGAACAAACCTATCTGCCCCAAATAGGAGACACAATGTCCCCCACAAATCCTCTCTGGCCCTCTTTTACATCTAATAGAGTCTAGTCCTCACACCCAGCCCAGTTTTGGTGCTTAACCTCTGTCAAGCCTTTTTATCTCCCCAAATTCAGGCTTGAGAGCCCTTCCTCCCTCCTCCCTCCCTCCAGTTTCCAGCCCCCAGTTACACCAGCCAAATAGTTCTGGAGAACCTGAGAGGAAAGACCTTTGTCTGGCTGACACTGCTCACACCATTTCCACCCAGCTGGATTGTGGCACTGCCTGGTGGTGTAGTGGAAAGAGGGACTGTATTGCAGAGAAAACTTATTCAAGGCCACTAAAATGTGGATTATACACCTTTGTCACCACATTATTTTCACATTTAAATTCTTCCCTCAGTCCACACATCTTTTGTTTGTTTGTGTTTGTTTTTTGTTTTTATTTCTGTTTTGTGGTTTGGACTCAATCTCAGTACTGTTCAGGGCTTACAACTGAATCATTGCTCAGAATAACTTCTGGCATGGCTCAGGGACTCTAAGAGAAATAGTTAGCCATACAGAGATTAGGCACATGCCAGGCTGAACCCATACCCCTATTCATGTCTCAGTCCCAGGAGTAGTCACCCTCTGTCCACTGTCTGCACTGAGTTTCTAAGATATTCCTAAGCAGGGGCCAGATAGGGTGCATGGGCTGAGGTAATCGGGTGTGAGATGGGCTAGAGAACTTCCTGACCTTGGGCACCACAGACACCCCTGACTACTCTGTCCTCTGTCCCACAGCCGGTAAGAGCATGTGACCCATCCCTAGGTCCATTGCCACCTTTGGTTTATAACCTGAACTCCAGTACTGCTTCTTGCCTGCCTCAAACCCCCACTGCCCCATTTCTTGTGCTCTCTTTCTGGGACAATCTCATTACCACTTGGTCCATACACTGTTGGTCTGGACAAGTCTATTCTGAAGTTGTGGGGAATGGTGCAGCCATTTACAGTGGGGGGCTACTAGGGGGTCCCTGTAGCCCTAGGACGTCTCACTTCTAGGGAGAAGGTTCAGTCCACCTGTCCCAAATGCTCCTGCATGAGTAATACATGTCAGACTCTCTTTCCCCAAATCCAGATATGAGGTTCCCCACCCTTCTGTCTCCAACATGGTCTCCCAAGTACTCACAGCAGAGTCCCTTGTGTAGTGGGCCAGGTGTCTCCTGCTCTTAGGAGTGACTCGAGGAGTCGCACCAGGTTTATCTGCACAGGAGCTCTAGTCAAATTGTCCAGCACCATCGACTAACTTCTGGTTGGGTAATAATTGATGAATAACTGAGGTGGGGCAGAGGCAGAAAATCTGACTCATACGAGCCCCTCACCCCCACATAGACTTCCCTCCACTTCAAATGTTTGAGATTTTATTTCAAAGTTTTTAATTGTACTTTTGTACATGGTTCCAACGCTGTTGGACATGGTTTCATGACTAACACAGCCCCTTCATGCCCTTCCCCAGAGTGTCCATATCCCACCAACGTTGTCCTGGTGTCCCCTCATCCTTACCCTAGCTCCATATCTCTAATATCCCCCATATAAGACCATTTATAGTTCTTCCTGTCTTTGTGAAGTTGTCCTTCCTCAGTTATAGTGTCTCTTTATAGTTCACATATGAGAGAACATTCTGTGTATGTCCCTTCTAAGGCTCTCACTCAGGAGTATATTTCCCATAGTCTGACTGAGTTATTTCTTCTTTCTATCTATTTCCTGCCAATTTTCATGGGAGATATCAGGGACATTGTTTTTTCCTGCAGTCATGACCCTCCCAGGGGTGGCCAGGGGGGCTGTAAGCTGGACAGAACCTGAGAGGCAGTTTAGATTGAGCTGGCATGGTGATATTATTGTCCTGATTAGAAAACATCACTGCATGTGCTAATTTACACAACTGCAAGAGAGGGACTTATGTGCCAGATAAGAGGACAGATAAGAGTGGGGTCTTGGCCAGGGAAGTGGCACGGCACCTGGGTTCAGTTGCCTGGTAAAATGACACACAGACACACAATACATACTGTTTTGCTCCGCACACAGTCTCTCATGAGCACACACAGACATACGTATGAATGCACAATATTCTTTACCCCCCCCCCAATGAATGCACAATATTAAGAAGAGGGATGTCTAAAATGTCACTTCTTGCACCCAAATACACACAAAGTATAATGCATACATTATACTCTGGAAGGAGCAATACAGCAGGAATAGAAGGAGGTTCAGACCAAACATGGGGTTTGAGGGGAGACCCAAGAGTCCTGCTCGGGGTGGGAGTGGGCCCTCCTGGTTTCATCAGTGTGTCCCTGGTGACAGTACTAGAGCCTGCTCTCTGTGTAATCTCTGTCTCACTCTAACCTGGAAGTGTTTGAAAACTCATGGCTCCCAGGAATCTTAACTCTTTTTAGGTCAAGTTCTGACCCCATTCACTTCAAGCAGATATAGAGAACCCTTTGTGGGTAGTAGACAGGTGTGGACCATAGTACTAGCAATTATAACCAATAATATCACTCACTGACAGTCACCTCATACTCACCCCAACTCACCCAACACTCACCCCACATTCATTCCCATAAACACCCCCATACTCACCCCACATTTTCATCACACTCACCCACACTACACACTCAGCCCACACTCATTCCACAGCAACCCACACTCATCTTTCACTCAACCCCACATTCACCCCCAAATTACCCCATACTCATTCCAAACTTATCCCAAATTTACCCCACACTCATCCCACACTATACACTCACTACACACTTACCCCCAAACTCACCTTACACTTCACACTTGCCCCACACTCAACTCCATTCTCTCCCAGCTCTTCCTAACAGGGACAACTTCTCTAAGTAGTGAAGACACTAGTTTTCTGTGGCACAGTGCAAGCACAGCACCCCTCAGACCTCAAACCCAGCCTCTATTAACTTTCTTGCTCCCTTTCCTGAGTCCAAGCTACAATTTTTCCTATCTCCATCACCACTATCACCTATGGATTTGAGTTCTGGTTATCCAACACACCTTCCAAGGTACTGGGAGCTCTGACCTGACACCTCAGGACTCATCTGAGTTCCTTATGATACTCCCCTTGCTAAGGTCAGGCCATCTCTGTAGTTGTTTGTTGTAAAGAAACCAGAGTATTTCCTACCAGGATCGACTACAACTACTCTTTTCAGGAAGAACACCAGAAGGGAGAGTCCTGAGGACTGGAACCAGAACAGG
The DNA here is from genome assembly GCA_004027635.1 of Crocidura indochinensis. Lineage (NCBI taxonomy): Eukaryota > Metazoa > Chordata > Mammalia > Eulipotyphla > Soricidae > Crocidura > Crocidura indochinensis. The sequence continues at coordinate 19,628 of PVKC010007642.1, forward strand.
AGGGAACATGCTGTCCCCTCAGGTCATCCCTGTGCCCTGCAGTATTCTTCCCTAACAGACCTTAGGTTCCCCTATTGGCCACTGCCATTCTCCTTCTTGCTTCAGAACTGACCAATACTTTCAACTTCTTTCCAATGTCTCCACCACTATTAACTTACAGAAATGTGTCTTAATAGGTAAGTAGTACCTCCCATGCTTTATCTGATAGCACCCCCTCAGGGAAATCTTCTCTGACTTACATACTTAGTTTAATTTCTCTTCCAGAGTCTGCTTTCACTCCACTACTATTTCCCTCTTCTTATCCACTTATTTCCTTCATCTAAAATTTCTTCTTTATTTTCAGCCTCTCTCCTTTGCCCACTAGAGAGCTCATAAGGCCTTCCCTGTCAGTGTCACTCAGGCAAGTGACACTGTGATTTAGTGCTTTCTAGAGCCAACAGGTTGAGAAACAACCTTTCTCAGCAAAAGTTTGAGTTTGAATGGGGAGAGGCAGGGTGTGGATTGTATCCCATCTGCAGGGATTCCCCATCGCACTGGTGCAAAAAAAAAAAAAAAAAAACCCACAAAACATACAGGATGGGTTGCCAGCCGGGACACACAGAGACTTGGGGCAGGGGTTCACCTGCTTCTGCTCCCCCTGCATTTTCTGGTTTTTTTTTCCCCCTTGGTAATCACAAGTCCCCAGGAAGGACAGATTCTGAGCTCCCTGAGCTGCTCTAGTAAGTTTCTGCTCTAGTAAGTTTATGGTGCTGGAGGAGGGTCAGGGAGCCCCAGTCTGTAGATACTTGGTCAGAGGCACAAAAGCCAGCAGATTCTTACCAACATCTGAGTGCTGGCGGTCCCCTGAGATCGCACCCCTCACCTGTGAGCTCTGGCGCCCTCTGCAAGTGGACGCACAGAACCGAGTTGAAATCTGGATATTTTTGCTAGCCTATCCCACTCCTTGGAAATTGCTCTCCGGACACAGCATTCAGTGGCCTTGTGGTTGGAAATGTATGAGCCTCTCTATTTTCCATTTGCCAGAAATATTAGCAGAATTGATTTCACATGGGATTGCAAGATCGAATGGCGCAATGCACACGGAGTTCTCAGCCCAACAGGATTAAGCCAAGACATTAGTCCTGGGGCTCTAGTGAACAAGGCTACAGGTATAAGGTTGAGGGCAGAACCTCAACTTCCCACAGTGCCCCCTGCCCTCCTTTCTGGTGCCAGGTCAGAGTTTTTCTTTGTACAGGAGGAAGAGGGACCATGAGGCAGCTGGGGGGCTCCAGCTAAGACTGATCAAATGAATTGACCCATGTTGGGGTGCTGAGGCAGTGAAGAAGGTTGTCCTAGCAGGGGTGGCAGCTCAGGTGAGGCATGTGGGTGACTTGTTTGCATACATGTCAATTGATAACATCTAGGTCCCTGGACAGAATGGACCCCAACTTGGGACCAAGAGTTCAGTGATGTCAAAAGCAAGTGGGTGCCAGCTTCCTCCCTGCCTGCACATCCAAGCCACCAATTCAGAGTCTGGAAGAAGTCTTGAGGATGGAGGACCCAAAGTTGACAGTCTGGGTGTCCTTATTGGCTGGATCTGGCAGGGAGCTGCAGGATCACCTCAGGCACACCTAGGGCTAAGGGCCAACTGGGTGCTGCTGAAGGTCTTTATTGCTCTGACTACTGTCCCCTGCAGGACACAGACATGGGAGGGGGGCTGGGACTCAGGGAAAACAGGGTCATAGCTCTTTGGTAGAACACTAATGCAAGATCTTGTACTTTCTTTGTAAGTTCAGACTTGGTGCCAGAGTTGTGGTTTCCTGAGGGTTGGTCATTTTGACCAGGAAAAGGATGCTCTGTGTGTCCTCAGAGAGGACGACCATGAGGAAGGGCTTGCTGATGTCCATAATCGTTGTGTTCCCATTGAAGGTCTGATAGATATATTTGAAACCTGTAGCTGTTGCTGCTTCTGTGCCATTCTCAGACATAGACAGCACGGTATTGTGGACCACCTGTGAAAGACACAGAGCTGTCACCAGCAGGGGCAGGAAGAGCAGGAGCTGTGCTTGTCTTTAGCCCCTAGATGGAGCCTCTGTGATGGGAGCAGCTGCTAAACTCAGCCCTGGACAGAGCAGTGAAAAGTCCTGCCTTATGCTTCCCTAGAACCCAGCTATTCGCCAGGCTTTGCCCTCCTATCTGTACTGTCCCCACTGACCAATAACTAGGTGTGATGTGTCCAACCACCCTGGTGGGAATCGACATTTCTACTCTGTGGGGTCTGGGCGGGTCTGTGTCCCATCCCTTAAGGGCATCTCAGCACAGCCTAAGAAGCTCCACTACTCCTGAGCTGCTCTCTGCAGTGTCAAGCCCAATACTAAACCCATTTCATGGTGTAGAAGCAGAGGCTGGAAGGCCTGGATTGACCCCTGGGCAGGAGAAGGTGGCAGCCCATCAAAGAACAGAACAACACTCCAGGGGAGAGTACCAAGGGAATAGGGAGGTCAAAAGAAACACAGCAATCACTGACTCAGGCTGCCCCTCTTTGCATCAGCTGCCCAGACCCTGACAACCTCAGAGGCCTGAGGTTCTGCAGGTTCAGCTCACCTGGGAAATGAACATGTCTCTGGTCTTGGCAAAGCTGGAAAAATCTGCCCTCTTGGAGAAGATATGGTGGATGCCCAGTTTGTTCAAGACATGCTTCAGGTTGTAGTCCCCGGAGATGGAGAACTTGGGCAATTGCAGGGTCATTTTTCTGGGAGCCGAAGAAAATTGTGAGTAGTTCAGGCTATGAATAAGAACCTGGGGTCTGGTTCAGCTCAGGGACCATCCCCCATTCTGAGTAAATGAGTGAATTTGGTTGGATCCTGTGAGTGAGTAGATTACTGACCAAATGAATGAATATGTGAATAAATGAGTCAGTGAACGAATGAGAGTGAATAAAAGAATTGAGAGAATAAAAGAGTGGGTGAATGACTGAGTGAGTGAGAAAATGAGTGAGAGACTGAGTGAGTGAATAAGTGATTGAGTGAGAAATTGAATGAGTGAATGAATGAATGAATGAAAGAGTGAGCAAATAAGTGATTGAGTGAATGCGTGAGCAAGCAGATGAGTTAGTGAGTGAATGAGTAAGTGAGTGAATAAGTGAGTGACTATATCCTGGCTTAGGCAATAGTGTCCCCAGGACTGTCTCTCCCAACCTTCTCTGATCATCTTCCTTTCCCCCCCATCCCACTCTCTTGAGACTGTGTTGGAAAAGGCAAGTGAGTGCTGGGTTGTTTTGGAGTTCTCACTGCACCCCAAAGTAAGTTTCTCTCAGCAGAAGCTGATCCTCCATCTTCCTTAGCACCTCTAGAGCTACACAGGTGTCCAGAGCCAGGAATCCTCAACTGTGCACCCACCCGGAGATACCAACACAGATTCACATTGGTGGGGTACTGTGGTAGTGGGGCACAGGGAGGTGAGGACCCAGGAAGGGGACCTGCAGAGATGGGATGAGAGTACCTCATCTTCAGCTTCTCTCTCCAGCGTTGAAGAGTGCTAGGGAAAAGGGCAGCTTCCACCTTGGCCATACGATCAGAGTCAGGGAAGATGAAGAGAGCTAAGATGCTGTTGCCCGAATACTGAACCTGCATCACTGTTGTGCCCAGTGCTTTATCCCGGAAGTATGGCACCTGCACATTCTTGGCTGTCATCATGGGCACCTGCAAATTGCTGACCTTGCTCCCGACAAATTTGGACATGACGGTCAGCTTGGGGTCGAAGTGTATATTCCAATTGGCTGGAGGCAGAGAGAATGGTAGAGAAACTGTCTCTGAGTAGTCCATCCTGTGAGCTCTGCCCAGATTCCCTTGTACCCAGGGTTGAGCCAGGCAGCTGGAACCTTGTGCCACAAGAGCTGGTCATGCTAAGCAGAGGAAACAGGTTCCTGACCAAAAGGGACCCCTTTACAATGTGAATCATGGTTTCAGTGTTGCCTGGGAACCTGATCTGCTCCCCTCAATGTACAGTGCTGGGAATGGGGACCATGCCTGGGTTTTGCACCCAGAACCCACAGCTGGCCCTCCTAAGGGTTAAGACCTGCAAAGTTGTCTGTGACACAGACCTAGGAGCTGACTGAACCAGGGTAGAGCAACCTGAGGACTCTTATGAAAACCCATTTCCCTCCCAGACCCTGTGACATCACCTTTAAAGAAGAGACAGTTCACTAGCATTAACTTGGCCCGTGAGTCCAACTTCTTGACCAGGTCCGGTATTTTCCCATGGGTTTTCAGCTCCACATATTCATTGATGAGCCACATGGCATTGTAACTCTTCTTGAAGTTGATGGGAATGATGTCGGAGCCATACTTTTTTAGGGTCTTTGCACGGATGTATCTATGAAGTCCAAGTTGATGATCCAGGAACACAGCGCTGCTCACATTCAGTTGCACGGGAGTCCTGTGTGTGGTCAGGAGATCCAGCAGCAGCTGGAAGCCCCGGTGGATTTCAGCCTCGGGGAAATGCGTGAGGTCAGACTTGAGGCCCCTGAGGATCTGAGTATGGGTGGGGCCTCGGGCCCCCAGAGCTAGCAAGGCCAAAGCCACAGAGACACTGAATGGAGAGAATATGATATTTTCCCCGGGATTCTGGGCTGCCAAGAGCTTGTAGAGGCGGAAGGTAAAGTCAATGTTACTATGGAATAGTCTGAGGATGTCCAAACGGGGACCCTCATACCAGAATTTATCCTGGGGATCCTTCCATAGTGCTTTCTTGTTTGATAAGTAGCAGAGGACACGGGGCCAGAGTGCAGACCCCAGAAGCAGGACCAACAGAGGAGACATGTGTCCACCCTCAGTCTGGAAGGCAAATGTAGCAATGAATCGTCACAGCCCAGGTCCAAGCTCACAAAAAGCTGAGCTGGGAATTCCTGGCTTCTGGAAGTTCAGAATCTGTCCCATCTGTGTAGGTAGGATGCTCTGTGCAGGGATGCCTAGCACAGCCCCATGTCAGGAGTAATGGAGGCTTCAGCCATCCCCGTCTATAGCATTGCAGGAGGGTGGCATCACACTTACCTATAAGGACACCAAGGTTCGAGACTCTGTGGGCTGAGAGTTTGGTCCTAGGCCACAGAGGGTAAGGGACTTTTCCCTAAGAGAGCTTTACTGCTCAGTTGACTACCCCCAAAGCTTTGTAGCTCTGTAAGTCCATGAAATCTGCCCCAACCTGGTCCTTCCCACACCCTCAAGTTCCAGTAACTATATCCACTTTCTGGGCTTCTCTGTCTCTTCCATATCCTCTGGAACCAATCCCTGGACTTACTCTCACTGCAGCTGTGCTAGCAGAACAAAGATGAAGGACCTTCAGACTGTTCAGGCAGAGACTGCTGAGGTGGGTCAAACAGTGCCCACATATGCCAGCAGGACACGCCTTCACTCTACTGCCTGATCTCCTGTCCCACCTCCTATTCTGTCCTGTTTTGCTTCTCCCTAATCACAGCCAGAATACAGTGAAGTCCCTGAGCTTCAGCTGGGAAACCATCTCTCCACTTCTGTGTCTCAGCTCTACCCTGACCACCAGCCTGCTATGAGCTGGCATCCATGGAGATCAGCACTCTAGTTCTGGAGGATGAACCCACCCTGAAGCCTCCCCGCCAGGGTAATTTCCAGAATCCCTGCAATCAATTTGAGGATAGGGCTGTCTGTGCCCACTGCCTCATAGGGGTGTCTGTCTGTCCCATCATCTAGGTACTTCTCCAAACCATCTATTTCCAAGGTTCCCCCTATACTCTCTAAAACTAGTGGGCTCAAAGAGCAAACGCTCATAGATCCACAGTGGCAATGCTGGGGAATGCTAGATGGTATGCAGGGAAGCCAGAGCTAAAAGACATGGACCTCCTTCCCTACTTTGAAAACTACCATGAATTTAGAGTTGTTACTGAGTAATAAGATTTTTTTAAAAAAAAAAATTTCTAAGGGACATAATAAGACACATCAAAAGCACTGCATGGATTACTTGACTGAAATATTCATCTCAGATGATTTCCCAGAAGCTGCACCTAGGTCCAAGCTGATGCCAAGATGAGGGTTAGGGAGGAGCTCTTCAAAGACAGAGAGACTAGGAACCAGGCACAGAAAGACAGACCGACCCTCCCTGCTCCTGCTTATCCATCTTCTCCTCCATTTTGTTTGGCCCAACTCTAAGTTCACTCATCAATTTTGACCACCATTTCTCTACAGTGTCTCTTAGAGAAGACCACTCTGGTGACTAGCCATCTTGGGTACATATTGCTGAGAGGACACAGCCATCCCTCCTGATCTCTTTGCCTCCTTCTGAAACCCTCTTTCTCCAGATTTTGTATTGCCCACTTCATCCCACACATGTACAAGGGCTAACTCCATTACTCATTCCTTCCCTAAATGCTTATGATATCTGTGTCCTGTAATGAGACCTGATGAGTCACCTGGACAAAACTGTCCTAACACTGAGATTGGCTTCATTCATATTCTCACAGGAGTGTGAGCACAAGACTAGAAGGCATATAGTTAAATTGTGATCAGTGATTGCCTCCAGGTGGTGGACTAATTAGAAATCGCTGTTATTGCTTTTGTATGTTATGCATTTTCTAAAAGTCTTCAAATAAGTGTTTTTATTGGGATCATTGCTGCAGTGACTCATACTATTGAGTAATAATATAATGACCAGGAATTGGCAATTTTCTTTTGCAAAGGGATAGAGAATGAATGTTTAAGACTTTTCACATATCTTCTTGTCTCTAGAATCTTTGTTAGAGGGAAAGTAACCAAATACAAAGAAATGGGTCAGGTTGTGTACTAATAAAACTTTATTTACAAGAAACAGGTGGTCCCTTAGCCTTTAACTAGAATAGATGAACCTAGCTGTTCTTTGTACATTCTTCCAAATATATACAAATATTATTTAACTTTAAAAACAAAACTTTTTAATCCTGATTTCAAGCAAACAATCTGTTCTTTTAAAGCTGATTTGGTGTCTGAATGCCAACAACTGATCTGGTCTACTTTCAGAGTAGGAACCATCTCTTGATGCTCTATCTCCTCCCTCCCATGTTAATATGCTGGTTAATTAAATTAAGAAAGGGGAAAATTATTAATTCAAGGATGAACATGGGATATGCACCCTCGGAAGATGAAATATTATTGTGTCAGAGGGTTGACTCTTGTGCCAGGATCACATCATATTACCCTTTAGACATTTTTTGAGTGGTCTGACTATGTAAGAAGTGATGTATATGATGAATTCAATTTCTGGGGCACCAAAATGATTTTTGAATTTTTCTCAAAGCTCTGTCCCTTACCAGCAGTGCAATAAGGGCAGACTATTTGTCAAGATGAAAGTTTTGATTTAAGAATAGAACAATATTTGCTTGTTCCTTGGAATATGGTAAAAGGGAACAGCAAGGTTCATCTATTCCAGCCAAAGATAAAAGGGCCACCTGTTTCTTGTAAATAAAGTTTTAATGGCACACAACCTCACCCATTCCTCAGTGTTTAGTTACTTTCCCTCCAATAAAGGTGGGCAGATACTAGGACTAAGATGACAATTGAAAGTCTCAAACTTTACTCTTCCTTTCCAAAAGAATTTTTATTATCTTGATTGTTATATTTATACACAATAATTAGGGTAGTTGAAATGATTCCAATAACTCATATTTTAAGACTTTCAAAAATACCTAGCAAATACAAAAGAGATTTCCCATCATCCCTCTTTCTCAACTTTACTAGTCTTCCCAGTTTTTACATGGGATAAAGTATATTTACATTTATGAAAGTAAATTTCATTCTACATATAAAGTGTTCTGGACCATTTTTATTATAGGACTGATTTACAAAATTGTTTGCAATACCGTTGCTTCAGATATTTGAATTTCCAACACCAAGTTTACTACCAATGCCCACCAATGTCTCTAGTTTCCCTGTTATTCCCCAAACCTTCCCCTTTAGCAGGAACAAACAAGTTTGCTTCATATTTTTTGTTATAAGAAAATGGAAAATATAATTATAAAAGAAAACTGGTGTTATTTGTGCCTCTGTATTACTGTTTTCACTCTAGTCTTCTATGTAAACTTTTCCATCAAGTGTATTGTCATTATTACTCTGAAATTTTGAGCTTTGAACTCCAGGAGCAGGAAGGATTTAGTGGCATGGAGATTTAATAAAGTTCAGTTGTGGAGCTTGACTGTTTTTAGGTTTCAGGGTGGCAGGGTGTGTGTGTGTGTGTGGGGTTGACTTCTGGCGGGAATAGGAGCTGGAGGAATCTGTCCACACCCATTCACAGAGGAGCCCATCCTTCTCAGCCCAAAGACTAGTTCACCTGGGATTATTCAGTTGCTTAGTGATAAATTTCCAATGATCACATTTTAACCAGATTGCTTCTAGTCTTGTGCTCACATTCATGTGAGAAAATGACTGAAGCTGAGTTCAGTGTTGGGACAGTTGAGACATCAGATCTCATCACAGGGCATAGTCATCATGAGTGTTCAGGGAAGAATAAGAACTGGAGTTAGACTTTGTACATTTGTGAGGTGAGTTAGACAAGTCAAGGTCTGGTTGAAGAGAAACACAGTAGGCAAACAGGTCACAGAGCAGTGCAATAGCTGGAGTTCCTCAGCAATTTGAACTGAAGCATGGCAGGTCACCACAGTGGTTGTCTCTAAGGGGTGCTGTAGAGATATGGTGGGAAAGGTTGCTGAGTAGAGTTGGTCCAAAGAACATGAAGAAAAAAATAGATGATCAGGACCAATGACGGTCTGATTTCTAATCTCTTTTCCTATGAAGACCTATTGCGAGAGATGGAACCTCCATCTAACCCCCAGACTTGGGATCAATTTGAACCAAGATATACATGCAGGAGGAGCTTCTAGGAAAGATACAGAAATGAATACTTTAGACAAGCTATCCATATTGTGCCTTTGACTACAATCTGGTGGTATTAGAGTGTAGGAGCATATCAGGACACTGGCTTGTGCCGTCATCATCCAGGCTGGTTCTCATGGTGCTTGTGTCACCTGTACTCTTAGATGCATGAAGGTATGTATGCGTGCATGTGCACATGACTATATGTTGTATTGTGTGAGTGTTGTTTGAAGAAACCTATTGTTTAGAGTGCATTGTACTGCACAATAGTCTGACATCTCAATTTCATGGGAAGGATAATGAAAATGTACCGTTATCTAATTTCAGCCCCTAACCTTCCTGAGAGAAGCAGAAGCCCTGTGGATCCATGGGCATTTGCTATTTGAGCCTGATGGCCTGAGAGTATATGGGGAGAATTTTGGAGAAGAATGAATTGAAGAAATATCTGGGTAACTATACAGACAGACATCCTTAGGGGGCAATGCCCAAAGAACTGTCCCCATTCTATGTCCCCCAGATCTTTACTGGAAGTTGATTTGAATCTCAGGTCCAAAAAACAAGATGGGATGTAGTAAAGATTTGGTCATGACCTCGATGCAGAGAACCTTTCTGATTAGACTCGGAATATCTGGCATATAGGAATAACTCTGATCACTTTTCTGTCTTCAAAGTTCTGCCTCTCCAGCAACCAAAACTATGCCAGGAGAAGGAAGATTGTCAGTAAACTGAAGAAATATTTATCAACCCTGTTTGCACTCTATAATCAAA
>PVKC010007643.1:0-29240 GCA_004027635.1 Crocidura indochinensis
CACCCGGCAGTGCTCAGGGGTTACTCCTGGCTCCATGCTCAGAAATTGCTCCTGGCAGGCACGGGGGACCATATGGGGCACCGGGATTCGAACCGATGACCTTTTGCATGAAAGGCAAACACCTTACCTCCATGCTATCTCCCGGGCCCCTTATTTTTATTTTTCACAGCATTATTTATGGTACATAGTGACAACAAATGAGGGGCACTCCCACCCCAGTGCTGTCCTCCCTCCACCCCCATTTCCAGCATGCATCTCATTTCTCCCTCCCTTTCCCCCCAGAATACTAGTTCAACTGGTCTCCACTTTATAGCTTGTTGTAGATTGTCTATTCTGTTGTTGTTTGCGATAAAAAGGATACAAAGGAAAAAGGAAAAATAAAGAAAAAAGAAAAAAAAGGAAGAGAAAAAAATGGCCACAACTAACAAAAAAAGAAAGAGAAAAGAAGAAAAAATTTTAAAAAATGCACCCGGCTAATGAGAAAAGAAAAAAAATCACCAAATAATAACCACAGGAGTGAAAAGGGAAGAGAAAAGTGGAGGAAATAAGGAAAATAAAGTCAAAAACTAACAAATCAAAACAAAAAAAGAAAAAGAAGGGGTCTGCAGTGGTAGGGTTTGGCGTTCCCTCCACTGTTTTTTTTTTTGTTTGTTTTTTGGGGTTTTCTTTTGTTTTTTGTTTTTGTATAGGCACAGTAAGCATTGGGGGAGAGCCAACTTTTATTTTTATTGGCCTACAAATGAGCCAAGATTTCCTTATCAGCTTCTGGGGTCTTGTCTACATTAAGTGTTTCTTAATATAAAAGCCACACATTTAATCCAAGTCTCTCCATCTAGTTTTTCATCATTGGATGCCACCTTCAATGTAAATTGAATACTCAAATCTATCAGTTCAACTTAGAGCTGTGTGAGACTACAATTCAATGATAACAATTGCTGGAGGTAGGCTCAACAGGTGAGGGGGAAAAGGAATGAAAGCACAATGGTGGGTTCAATGACTTCGAGAGTGGATGGAGAAAATTAAACACTAACTGGTATCCTATGAAGCTAGAAATATTCTACAGATAGATCAAGTATTGTCAATATTCCATATCATACCCAGGGAGCATATCACTCCTATTAAACCACAGTATATATGAATTAAAAACAAAATAAAAATCCAAAACACATATAATCATAATAATAAAAAGTTTTGCTATAATGTACCCAACCCACTTTTTCTCTTGGACGATTGCTTAGCACCTTTCTATCACCTTATAAAGGGATCTGGGTTTCCTCAAATAGCAGGACTGCTGAGACCTCATCCCTGATGCCTGAAGGGTCTTTCTTCAAGGCTGCTCAGGTTGCTGCTTCATGATCCAGTGACACTTTTGTGGGTGGCACCTCAGCAGCAGGCTCAGGAACTCTCTTCGCTTCGACACTTCCACCAGGCTCATTCAGTGTGAGAGGTGATGTAGAAGGAACCAGTTCTACATCCATAGCTTGAATATGAGAGAGAGGAGAGAGAATATCACATGTTTCTGCCCCAAATGCCAGGCTGACATCTGCAGGCAGCGTGATAACATGGACCACCACCCTGTATCTTTCCCATTCTACTTTCCCAGAAGCAGTCAGAAAGCTAAACTTGATCCATTACACCACCAGTTTCTGGGACAATCTGGTTGTGGCCTCCTCTATATGATCAGACACATCATGTAGTTCTCTCACCTTTATCTTTTATAGTCTCTGATCTTTGTGCCCAGTGTTTGGTCAATATTTTATACAGTGGTTACATTTTTGTCACTTGCTAACAGTCTTCTTTCATTTCATCAAAACTTCTGTCTCCTACTTCCTCAACCAAAACTGTGATACACCAATGAATGGTTTTCTCAGTGCTGGGCAGTTTCACACTAACATTGGAGCTAAGAGAGTGGGTGTCTTCAATGAAGTCCTCATCTATATAGCTTTACTGAAAATGGACAAGAATAGCAGAAGGTCAGCACTCCTGCTCTTTCCACTGAGATCACTACCACTTGATCACTTTGACTGAATTCCAGTTCCCTGCAGAACTGGCGTTGGGTCCCATAAATGTGTATGCTACCATTTTATATGAAGTTCAATCTTAACTCAAAGGATACCACTTTTAAGTGGTATTCTCTGATTGAGATATAAACCTGTGACTGTGGTGAGACATTGACTCATCTGCTGTATAAGTAGGCCTTTTCCACATGAATACTAAGGAACCACAAACACAAACTTACATACTCAAACATACATACTCTTACACACACTCACATATGCATCCTTGTGGAAGTATCTGTGTTTTGCCTGCCTCTGACACATTGTTTTACCAAGTTAGTTGACTTGGTGAAACAACTGCCACCCTACTGAATTAGTTTTCTCACTATTTCCTGCTTATGGTTTTTCTGGTCATTACTGGAGCTTAAAGGAAACAGCAAACCACACTTGGTGAAGCTTCTCTGCTTCACCAAGTCAACTAACTGCAATTTTCAATTTGGACACTTTGTGACATGGGTTCCAAGTTCTATGAGTTCATTCTTTGAGGTTACTTTCTAGTCTTCAGACTTGGGCTTCTTCCTCATTCCTAACTGCTTTATAATCCCTCTCTATGGGTCCTAATCCTTCAGTTCCTTTATCCTACTTATTCACACTTACTCTTCAAAATCAACTCACTTTTCTGGAGAGAGAAGGATGAATTAGGGCCTGTGGTTTGTTGAAGTAGACTTATAGTTATCTCTTTTTATTCTCAGGTTGAGACTTTTATAATCCTCACATATTGACTCATTCCCAACTCCACTACTAAGAATGTCATAGCTGTGAGAAAGACACAAATGAACGGATAATATTGTTCTGTATATTTACTATATCTACAGAGATATCCTGCCAGGCCCCTATAGCCCTTTTCTCAAAAGTTTATCCAAAAATTGAGGAGAGAGAAGGAACTATTCCCTGGACATTGTTATTAGAAATAACTCCTCTACCTTCCTCCCTCCTGCCCAAGCTGCAGTGTGGTCACCCAAGACCCCAGGACCGGCAGCTGAGCTGCGCCTCCTTTCTCCCTCCTCTCCGGAGCTGCTTTGGGTCACCCAAGACCCCACAGATCAACAGGTGAGCTGCGCCCCCTTCCTCACTCCTGCCCAGAGCTGCTTTGGGATCGCCCAAGACCCTGCGGTCCCAGTACACACACACCTGAGCACTCTGAGCCGGTGGCTACCACCTCCCGCCCACCTACTGACGGGCAACACAGCTGAGCTAGGGTCTGCTCCCCTCCCACGACCTTGTGTGCATGCCTCATTGCCTGGAGACTGTGGCTACACTAAAGATAACCTTCCCAGCTGAACCCTTAATTGGAGCTTGGTCCCCAAGGGACAGAGTAAAGTTGTGGGCCCTTCCTGAGGGGGCGGGAACTCCTTTAACTCCTAGGTAGCTGAGGAGCTAAGGGAACTAGGCTCAACAGCGCCCTCATCCATTGTGGCCAGGAGTGGAACTGCACTGGCTGGTACGTAGAGGGAGAGGGTAAGTGAGGCTGCATTTGCACTGGAAGAGGTGAGAGGGGCCAAACCTCACTGACCTCACCCAATACAAAAGCGAGTTGAAATCTGAAGAAACTGCACTCCAAGCCAAACCAATAAATGAAAAGAAATATGGGTAAATTAAGGAAGACTTTAACACCTGCGGACCTGGAGAGAAATCCTATCAAATTCCCAAGCCCACCAAAACGCACAGACCCAACAGAGGAAGGATTAAAATAAGCCATGAGAAAGGAAATGCAAGCCATAGTAAAAGAAATGAGTCACTAGCCAGAGAATACAACGAATCCATGGAGGAAAAGATTAAACCAACTTAAAGAAAACATACTGCAAGACATGAGAGAAATCATACAAAGATAATTGAAGGAAATAAAAGACAAGGTAGAAAGTCACATGAGCAGAATCACACAGTTGGAAAAGTACAGAGAAGAACTCAAAGGAAAGCTGCAAGCAAAAAAACAATAAAAAAGCCAAAAAGGAAATAAAAGGCAAGGTACTGGAGAAAAAATATCCAATATTTACTGAACAAAGAAAAAAGAAATCATCTAAAAATTGTAGGTATACCAGGAGGGGAGGAAATAGGGAAAGAGGAAAAACAGGTAGTCAGGGATGTAATAGCAGAAAAATTTCTCACCCTCTGGAAAGAAGCTTCAGTGCAAATCCAGGAAGTGAAGAGAGTCCCTAATAAAATAGAGCCTTATAATTCAACACCAAGACATAGAGTAATCCAAATGGCCAAAAACAATGACAAAAATAAACTCCTTAAAGCAATAAGGGAGATAAAAACCCTCAAGTACAAAGGAAGGCACATAAGAATCAAACCAGATCTCCCATTTGAAATCATCCAAGCAGGAAGACAGTGGAATGGCATATTTAAATGCTTGAATGAAAGAAATTTCCAACCTAGGGTCCAATACCCAGCAAAATTCTCATACATATGGGAGGTCAGACTAAAAATATTCTCAAGCAAAAGTGAAGTTACATTATTTGTGCAAAAAAAGCTGATCTTAAACGACCTACTCAGAGATAAATTACACAATCCAAACCCCCAATTGTAACAACAACCACCCTACACAACATAACTGCACAACAGTTCTCTCTCTCAATAATCTCCCTATATGTTAGCGAACTAAACTCTCCCATTAAGAGACACATAGTAGAGAACTGGATTAGAAAACATAAATGGGACTTCTGTTGCCTGCAAGAAACACCAACAACTACAGGACAAGCACAGGTTTAGAATAAACGGATGGGAATTAATTACTCAGGCTAATGAAAACAAAAAAGAGCAGGGACAGCCATTCTCATATCAGACAAAATTGCATTCAATCTCAAGAAAGTGTTCAGAGACAAAGATGGTCACTGCTTACTAATCAGTGGAACACTAGATCAAGATGTACTAGCCCTGGTCAATATTTATGCATCTAATGCAGAGCCAGCAAAATATGTAAGACAACTGCTTACAAACCTGGAGAAACACATGAAGGGAAACGTGATAATAGTGGGAGATCTCAATACCCCACAATAACCACTGGATAGATATATCAAACAGAAAAACAGCAAATAAATAAGAGCCCTAAATGAAAAATTAGAAGATCTAGGGCTAATAGACCTATATAGGACCCTCCATCCTCAGAAAACAGAATACACATTCTTCTCAAGCTCACATGGAAAGTTCTCCAGAATAGACCATGTCTTAGGATACAAGACCACAAATGTAAGAATCATTAGAAGCAACCAATCTGATCACTATGCAACAGAGGTCAAAATTGACTGCAAGAAAAAGCAATGGAGAAAAACTGATACCTGGAGATTAAACAACATGCTGCTCAACAACAACTGGATCAAAGAGCAACTCAAGGAAGAAATAAAAAGATTCCTTGAGACAAACGATAATGAAGAGACAACTTGTCTAAATTTGTGGGACACAGCAAAAGTAGTAATTAGAGAGAAACTCATAGCAATACAGGCCTATGTAAAGAAACAGGAGAATGACAAATCCAACAGTTTAAAGGATCATCTCAAGAAATTGGAACAACAACAGCAAAGAAATCAAATCACAGTCGAAGCCAAAAAATAATAAACACTAGAGAAGAAATAAACAACACAGAAACTAAGAAAATAATACAAAAAAATCAATGAGACCAGGAGTTGGTTTTTTAAAAAAAATAAACAAGATAGACAAACCAGTGGCAAAACTCACCAAAAGAAGAGGGAAAACGCCCAAATCAGTAGGATTACAAATGAAAGGGGAGAGATTACAACAGAACCCCAAGAAATACAACATATCACGAGATCATATATGAACACTATCTCAGTTAGGCTAGAGAACCCAGTAGAAATGGACAGATTCCTGGAAAAATACCATTTTCCGAGACTGGATAAGGAAGACCCAGAAAGCCTAAACAGACCAATCACTTCAGAGGAAATTGAAGATGTAATTACGAAACTCCCTAAGAACAAAAGTCCAGGTCTAGATGGATTTATAGACGAATTCTATAAAACATTTCGAGAAGACTTACTACCACTTTTCCACAGGCTCTTCCAAACCATCAAAGAAACAGAAATCCTTCCCAACTTTTTTATGAGGCTAATATTATACTCATTCCCAAAGATGGCAAGGACACCACCAAGAAAGAACACTACAGACCAATCTCTCTAATGAACATATATACAAAGATTTTCCACAAAATTCTAGCAAACCAAGTCCAGCCCTTTATCAGAAAGATCATACATCATGACCAAGTGGGCTTCATCTAGGAATGCAAGATTGGTTCAACATACGCAAATCAACCAACATCATATATCACATCAGCAACAAGAAAGACAAAAACCACATGATTATATCAGTCGATGCAGAGAAGGCATTTTCATGTTGAAAACACTCAGCAAAATAGGGGTAGAGGGAACCTTCCTCAAGATAGTTACAGCTATCTACGAAAAGCCCACGCCAACATTATCCTTAATGGTGAAAAAGTAGAAGCATTTACACTAAAGTCAGGAACTAGACTAGGCTGCTCACTCTCTCCATTCTTATTCAACATAATATTAGAAGTCATAGCAATAGCAATCCGACAAGAGTTGGGAAGCAAATGATTCCAAATTGGGAAAGAGGAACTCAAATTATCTCTTTTTGCAGACGATATGATGATATACATCGAAAACCCTAAAGAGTCCCAGTTAAGCTCCTAGGTATAATTAACCACTACAGCAAAGTGGCTGGCTACTAAGTCAATGCACAAAAGACAGTAGCGTTTCTCTATACAAATAATGAAGTTGAGGAGAGAGAGAGATCAATAATACAACTCCACTTAAAATAGTATCAAAATATGTAAAGTACTTAGGAATCAATCTTACAAGGGATGTGTAGGACCTATAACAGGGAAACTTCAAAAAGCTCCAGAAAGAAATTGAAGAGAATCTAAAGAAATGGAAGAATATCCCATGCTCATGGGTAGGTAGAATCAACATAGTCAAAATGACTATCCTACCCAAACTACTATATAGATTTAATGCAATACTGATCCAAATTCAGACATCATTCTTCAAAGAATTTGAACAATCAATCATAAAATTCTTCTGGAACCACAAAAGACCCAGGATAGTCAAACACATATTGAAAAACAAGAAGCTGGGTGACATCTCTTTACCTAACTTGAAACTATATTATAAAGCCATAGTGATCAAACAGCATGGTACTGGAACAGAGAGAGGACCTCAGACCAGTGGTTTAGAACAGATTTTCCACGCATAACCCCCCAGATATACAGTCAACTAATATTTGACAGAAGAGCCAAGGACTTGAAATGGTACAACTGGAAAACCACATGAAAGAAATTCAAAATTGACCCAGAGCTCACTCTTTATACAAAAGTCAACTCAAAATGGATCAAAGACATTGAAATCAGACCCGAATCTATGAAGTTTATTGAGCATAAAATAGGCAGAATGCTCAAAGACCTATACATGAAAAAGGTCTTTGAGGACGGAACACCAATGGCAAAAACCTTAGCATCAAAGATAAACAAATGGGACTACATCAAACTACAAAGCAGCTCTCCCTAACACAAGAAACAAGTGAAAAATCTTTTCACTAAAAATATCAGATAAAGGGCTAATATCCAGAATATACAAAGCACTCAGAAAACTGAGCCCCCAAAACCAAATAAAGTCATAAAAAATGGGAAGATGAAATAAATAGACACTTCTCTGAAGAAGACAGAAAGATGCTCAACAAACACATGAAAATAGTTTCACCTTCACTTATCTTCAGAGAAATCCAATCAAAACAACAATGAGGTACCACCTCATACCAGTGAGAATGGCTCACATCAAAAATAATGGGAACAGTCCCTGTTGGTGGGGATGCAGTATGAATGCACCCTAGTCCAATCCCTATGGAGAACAGTCTGGAGATGCTCAAGGAACTGAGGATTGAGCTGCCATTTGACCCAGCAATTGCTCTCCTAGGTATCTACCCCCAAGTTGGAAGGACATTCATCCCAAAATATGTGTGCACCCCACTATTTATAGCAGCACTCAGTATAATAGCCAAGTCTTGGAACCAATCTCGATGTCCAACAACAAATGAGTGGATCATTAAGATGTGGTATCTATACACAATGGAATACTACATGGCAGTCAGAAATGATACAATCACAGACTTTGCAGCAACATGTAGGGATCTAGAACATATTATGTTAAATGAAGTAAGTCAGAAGACAAAAAATAAATACAGAATTATAGCACTGTTCTGAAGCACCTAGAACATAACCTTATATATACAATTAATATTCAACAATCAAATAACAGGGTAGAAACTTCAAACACTGCAACAGTCTACAAATACTGGGAAGTAGTACCCAAAACATATGAAAGAAGAACAACACAAACTCTTGATTAAAATTATACCACAAAGAAATCAACAACAGCAGAAACAGCAGCATAGAGAGAACAGGTATGTAATCAGTCTTCTATCACAAAGGCCCATAATATCCCCTTAGGAATCTTATACAGAAATACAGGTAAAGAATACCATGGGAAATCACTGACTTCAACGGAAACATCTCATAACAATATGTTTTAATGCCTTAATCTTACTATATTTAAAATAACCTCTCAGCTTTTTTTGTCCACAGGCATTATTGGATACAAAGGATGGACAAAATAAGATGGCATCATGGGGCTCAGTCATATGAGATACCATACCCGGCTTGCACTACGAGAATGTCCCAAGAAAACTATTTAACATACACTTTATCTCTAGGTTATACCTTCTTTTAGGGCTTGAAGCACGTGACGAGCCAGACCACTGAAGCAGCAACAGTAGCCAAAGACTTATACTACAGGCCCTACTCATCGAACACATTCAAGCAAATTGAATTACCTTGCGCTCTTCTCCTCTCTTCTCACTACTTTCTTCTTTTTTTCTTTTTCTCTTCTTTTCTTTTTAATGTATTTTCTCTTTTCTTTTTTCCTGCCCCTTCTATATACATTCCCCTCCCCCTATTGGATATCCGATTATCCCTGCACCCCTCAACCCCATCCAGATTTCCCACCTTATTAAAACTCTTCACCCTCAGTTCTTAATCCATTAGGCATCAAGACTGACCTTCTACCCCAATGAAGCAGTCCCCAGCACCCAAGTGAAGGGACACCCAATCAAACCCACACCTCATTCCCGGCAAGAATAGCCAATCAACTCCCCTGCTGACTCATGCTGCGTGTCCCTCCTTACCAACTATTCCTAATACAGATTGTTAATTGAAAATGGAGTAAGCTCTAAAAGTACGCCCAAAGCAAGAACTCTTCCCAAGACCTTCCTTTCGCGATTCTCTTACCAATCTGAAGAAGGTCTGGGTGCGTGATGAAAAGGCACCAGGGAACCCACACACCACAAGAAAATCCCCAAAGCAGTCGGGAAACCTATACTTTGATCATAAGTATAAGGCCTATACACAGTACTTCTTTATCTACTTTTCCCCCAAATGTAAGATTGTCTATTGCATCACTTAGTTCCTTTAATTACCTTGTTATTTCATTTTTATATATTTATGTGAGCACATACAGTTTTATTTCTATTTTTCATATTTTTTAGGAGTGTGACCTGTTCTGTTTTATACTCATTTTGCCCCCAAAAGCATCGACAATATAATGTAGCACCATTCCCCCCTGCAAAGACACACTAATATAAGGGGAAATCTTATGTATAAAAACGAGCTCTTATCTACTAGGGATAAGAACTCATACTTGTTTACAATACAAGGACATCTTCCACCCTGAAAATATGTCACGTGGACCCAACTTAGACCCCAGGTGATTAGACATCATCCATCCAGCCTTGAACCCTGGATCCCAGTCATAGAAATGACACAGTTCTTCACAACAGCTACAGGAAACAAATCCCATCTGGGACATCCTTAATACTGCTGGGACACCATCAAGTGCCAGCTCTAATATCCTGACAAGGAGAAAAATGGGAACAACTTGACTTAAGAGCAGAGTATCCTACCCCACCAGCTAATGATAAGACAAAATCAGAAGACTTGTCACTCCACTCTTTGGTCTGTCCAAAAGCCAAGATTGCGATCTACAGATGACTGGCTGATAGAACCATGACCGGACTGTATGTATCCTGGGACCAATAAAAAAGCCCCAGTCTAGAGTTTGAGCTATGGTCTGCACAACAACCATGATCTCCAGTTCCAAAGGTCTGTCTGAGACAATTGCAATGGAATGGGTCTTCTGGAAACATCCCAGGTTCAATGCAAAGACCAAGACCACCAACCACAGAAGACGGATTAAAATGACACTGAGGGAGCAGAACTTCTAGAACCACAAAGAAAGACTTCATCATAAGTTCTATTCTTTGTGTTGTGTAGATACCAAGATCTTTAGATACAGAGGTCTGATTTTACTACCCAGGATGGAGCAGGAGTCTCCCAAACAGCACGAAAGCACCAAAGGGAGAGTAAATGAACCTGTATGGAGTCTATAGTTAATCTTTGACAGTATACTCCAAGGGTGGATAAACCCTGTAGCTCTTAGGCCAAGAATATTCATTTTTGAATGACCCCAATTTTTACTGTGCCTGTGCAGGAGGGAAAAAAAGCACAAAATAATCCCCCCTTTTTATTTGTCTATCTAGTTTTTTGTCGATTTCTTTGTTTTGTTGTGGTTATTGAAATTTTTGCCCCATTTATAGTTATATATTTTCTTCTTTTCTTTTCTTTATGTGCTCTGCCATGTTTTTATCTCAAGATCATGGCTTTTATGTGGTGCTTACCTTATTGTTGGAGTGCTCACTGGATGTTTTATTTGACAGTTCTTTTTGTACTGTTGGGGTGATTCACCTTTTTCGGCTTCATCTCTCAAACCATAGTTGCGAGCCTCTAGAAGGACTCTGCCCATTTTTGGCGTATTTGATTTTTACCCCAGTTTATTACTTTTCTCTTCTTCAAACAAAACATGTAACTTTATCTAGTCCTGCTTCCCAGTTACAGGAGGAAATAGGGAGCTACCTAGACCAAAGAGGTGTAAGAGCACTAAGTATCAAGTTAGGCACAGAGGAGACCATGTATTCTTGCAGCCCCAGGGGTGAGGGAAGAAGATATGGGAGGTAGGATGGGAACGGAGGTGTAGGGAGAACAATTCGGTGATAGGAATCCCCCTGATATTAAGTTAACATGTACCTAAAATATAATTATCAACAAGATCTTGCTTTACATGCAAAAATTGGGGGTGGTGGAGGACACCTTTGGTGGTGGGAATTCCCCTGATTCAATATCAATATGTACTTAAAATATTACTGTGAAAGATATGTAAACCATTTTGGTCAAAATAAAAATTATTATAAAATAAGAAATAACTCCTCTTGTTTTTGCCCTTCAGTTATTTTCTTTTTGTTTTTATTCTAACCCTTTGATTCTCAATGGTTACAATTGACTATGTGCTCTGAAATTACTACTGGCTTGTGGGATCATGCAGGATTCTATGAATGAAATCCAGGTGTGTACTGGATAAAGCTGCAAGGCATATACCCTAACACGGTGCTCAGGCCCCAGGTCTTCTTTTATTTTGATTGGCCTACAAAGGAGCATAGATTTTCTGATCAGATTCCGGGGTCCTGCCCACACCAAGTGTTTCTTATATAGTCACACATTTCAACTAAACGTCTTCATCTAGTTTCATCATTAGATGCCACCTTCAAAGTAAATCAAATACCGAAACCTATTAATTCAACATAGAGCTGTGTACAGCTCCAATTCAGGATACCAGTTGCTGTAGGTAGGCTCAACAGGTGAGGGGGAAAAGGAATGAAAGCACATTGTTGTTTTCAAAGGCTTTGAGAGAGGATGGAAAGAGTTAAACATTAACTGGTATCCTATGAAGCTAGAAATATTCTACAGATAGATCAAGTATTGTCAATATTCCATATCATACCCAGAGAGCACACCGCTCCAATTAAACCACAAGTATATATAAATCAAAAATAGTTTATGAAATCTAAAACACATGTATAATAATAATAATAAAGCAATTTTGATATAGATGTATCCAACCACCTTTTCTCTTTTACAATTGATTAGCACCTCTCTATCACCTCATAGAGGGATCTGGGTTTCCACAAATAGCAGAACTGCTGAGATCTCATCCCTGATGCCCTAGGGTCTTTCTTCAAGGCTGCACAGGTTCCTGCTTCATGATCCACTGACACTTTTGTGGGTGGCACCTCAGCAGCAGACTCAGGAACTCTCTTAGCTTCGACACTTCCACCAGGCTCATTCAGTGTAGAACCAGTTCTACATCCATAGCTGGATATGAGAAAGAGGAGAAAAGATCACATGTTTCTGCCCCAAATGCATTTTTAAGGTCATATCCAGGCTGACATCTGCAGGCAGAGTGAGAACATGGACCACTAGTCAATATCTTTCCCACTCTTACTTTCCCAGAAGGTTAAATTTGATCCATTGCATCACTAGTTTCTGGGACAATCTGGTTTTGGCCTTCCCCTTCTTCCTGTCTATATGATCATTCACATCATGTAACTCTCTCACCTTTATCTTTGATATCCTCTGATCTTCATGCCTAGCGTCTGATCAATATTATTTATACAGTGGTTACATTTTTGTCACTTGTGAAAACTCTTCTTTCATTTCATCAAATCTTCTGTCTCCTAGACTAAGTTGAACTTTTTGAACCATAATGAAGACTCTATCC
Organism: Crocidura indochinensis; assembly: GCA_004027635.1. Lineage (NCBI taxonomy): Eukaryota > Metazoa > Chordata > Mammalia > Eulipotyphla > Soricidae > Crocidura > Crocidura indochinensis. Next base: position 12,749 of record PVKC010007643.1, read on the forward strand.
TAGGCTTTGGCCTATGATCTAAGCAAAAACAAAGATTACTTATTACAGAAAACTGATTACAATAATGATGGAACAGAACTTCTAGTACCATAACGACTCTATCATAGACCTTGTCCTATGAACTGTAGAAATATCAAGATCTCTAGCTACATTGACATGATTTTATCACCAGTAACTGAGAGGAATGTTTCCTGACACCACAGAAAAGACCTTGGGGTGTGGTAATGAGCATGCATGGAGCCAGTCGTTGTTCCCATGACAGTATGCTTCAAGGGCAGAATAACCCTGAATCTCTTAGGTCAAGACAATTCCCTTTCTTACTTCCCCAATACTTACTGTGTCTATGCCCAAAAAAAGGGGGTGGTCAAAAAACCTTGTCACACCAGCAATCCTTTCTTTTCTTTTCTTTTTCCTTTTTTACTTTTCCTCTGTTTTCTTTCTTTTTTTCCTTTTTTCCTCCTGTGTTTATTATTTGGTGATTTTTTTTGCTGATAGGTGCTTTTTATTTTTTCAATAGTGGCTATCTTTTATGTATTTATTTTTTGTAAAAATTGTTGAGTTTTTTTCCCTTCATCTTCTTCCAGCAGAACACACAGATTGAATCATCTTGTTCTGCCTCATGAATTGAGGGGGAAAATAAAAATGAATGGTACCAAACAGCCATATGAACATAGAGTGGAATTAAAAAATATCCGACTTAAATATCAAACTTAAAGTCAACAACAGAATTCAGTACCCTATCTACAGCCAGCTATATACCAAGGGGAAAGGTTTCACTAGCACTCAGGGGAACAAAGAGAAGATATGGGATACCTGCTGGGAAAAAGGGGTGGAAGGACAACCCTGGTGATGGGAATGTCCCTGATTCATTGTCACTATGTACCTTAAATACTACTGTAAAATATTTATAATTCACTTTTAAGTAACATCAACATTTTTTTTTAAATTCTGTCTCCTAGTTCCTCAACCAAAACTGTGTTACACCAATGAATGGTTTCCTCAGTGCTGGGCAATTTCATACTAACATTAGACCTAAGAGAGTGGGTGTCTTGAATGAAGAGTCCTTGTCTATATATCTATGACTCTAATGGGAAAGACGAACACAATGTCAGCACTTCTACTGGTTCCACAGTTATCACTACCGCTAGGTCACTTTGAATCCTTGTTCCCTGTATACCTGGCCTCGGGTCCCATAAATGTGTATGTTATCCTTTAATATGAAGTTTTATCATAACTCGAAGAATACCACTTAGTTTTTTCTGATTCAGATATAAGCCCATGGATGTGGTGAGTAATTGACTCCTCTACTGTATAGGTTAGGCCCTTTCTACATGAATACATAAAGAACCACAAACACACTCAAAAATACATACATTCACACACAGTCACAAATGCATACTTATGGAGGTATTGGTGTTTTGCCTGCCTGTGATGCTTTTTCTTATCCTTGATGCCCTCTTGGGCAAAGGGTGGCAGGTTTGAAACAACTGCTACCCCAATGAACTAAATATTCTCACTATACCCTGCTTATGGTTTTCTGGCCTGATTGGAGGCTCAAGGGAAACAGCATCATGTTGCTTCTCTACTTCACCAAGAAGTCAGCTACCTTTTAAATTTGGACACTTTATGTGACCAGAGTTTCAAGTTCTATGAGCTCATCATGTGAGGTCACTTTCTGGTCCTCAGACCTGGGCTTCTTCCTCATCAGAACCTCTTTATAATCCATCTCTATGGATACTACTCACCTTCTGTTTTTGTCTTATTTATTCACACTTACCCATCAAAGTCAACCCACTTCTCTGGAGGGAGAAGGATGAAAGCAGGGCCTGTGGTGTGTTGAAGTAGGCCTAGAGTTTCTTAATTACATCTTCAATTTCCTCTGAGGTGATTGGTCTGTTTAGCCTTTGTAGTTCTTTTTCTAGTCTTAGAAGATGGTATTTTTTCCAAGAATCTGTTGATTTCTACTGGGTTCTCTAGCCTAGCTGAGCATAGTTGTTCATAATATGATCTCATGATATGTTGCATTTCTTAGTTCTTAGATGGCATCTTGGTGCTCATTCATACGAATACCCAACTTGCACTATGAGAACATCCCGAGAAAACTCTTTAACTTACACGTTATCCCTAGGTTATACCTTTTTTTAGCATTTGAAGCACGTGACCGGTCAGACCACCGAAGCAACTGTGACGCACAGACTATACTACAGGCCCTACTCATCGAACATTCAAGCAAACTAGCATTCCCTTGCTATTTGCCCCTCTCTTCTCACTACTTTCTCTTTTATTTCTCTTTTCTTTTTTCTTTTCTCTTCTCCCATCTTTCTAATGTATTTTCTCTTTTTTCTTCTTTCCTACCCCTTCCATATACTTTACCCTTTCTCCCCTTTTTAAAATCCAACTATCCCTTCACCCCTCAATCCCATCCAGACCTCCCACCCACCGTGTTAAAACTCTTTACCCTCAGTTCTTAATCCACTAGGCATCAAGACTGACCCCCTACCCCAACGAACCAGTACCCAGCACCCAAGCGAAGGGACACCCAGTCAAACCCACACCTTGCCCCCTGCAAGAAAAGGCAACCAACTCCCCTGCTGACTTATGCTGCCCCGCCCTCCCCACCAACTCCCCCTAATGTGGACAGTTATTTGAAACCGGACTTAGCTCTAAAATTATCCCCAATGCAAGAACTCTTCCAAGACCTCCCTGCCGCAAATTCTTTGCCAATATCAAGAAGGTCAGGGGGTATGATGAAAAGGTGCCAGGGAACCCACACACCACAAGAAAATCCCAAAAGACAATGTGGAAACCTATACTTTCAACATAAGTATAAAACCTGTATTACACCACTTCTTTACCTGCTTTTCCCCAAAAGTAAGATAGTCTCTTGCATCACTTTGTTCCTTTAAATATTTTATTAATTCATTTTTTAAATGTTTGTTCTACATATACATATGTGAGCACATATACTTTTATTCCTAATTTTACCTTTTTTTGATGTGTGACCTGTTTCTATTTCCTTCTCTGTCCACCCCAAAATGCACGGACAATATAAAGTAGCACCATTTCTCCCTGCAAAGGCACAATAAAAAAAGAGGAAATCTTGCATATAAAAAAGAGCTCTTATCTACTAAGAATAAGAACTCATACTTGTTTACAATACAGGGATATTTCCCACCTTGAAAATATGTCATGCGGACACAACTTAGACCTCAGGTGATTAGACACACCATCCGTGCAGCCTTGAACCCTGGATCCCAGACATAGAATCGACACAGTTCTTCACAACAGCTACAGGAAACAAATTCCATCTGGGACTTCCTTAATATCGCTGGGCCACCAACAAGTGCCAGCTCTAATATGATATCCTGACAACGAGGAAAATGGGATCAACTTGACCTAAGAGCAGGTTATCCTACCTCATCAGCTAATTATAAGACAAAATCAGAAGACTTGTTACCCTTTGGCCTGTATCAAAAGCCAAGATCACGATTTACAGATGACAGATGGATAGAACCATAACCGGACTGTATGTATCTTGGAACCAATAAAAAAGCCCTAGTCTAGGGGTTTGAATTATGACCCACAGAACAACCATGATCCCCAGTTTCAAAGGTTTGGCAGAGACAATTCCAATGGAATGGGGCTTCTGGAAACACAATGAAGGATGCTATCCTAGGTTTCATCCTAGGATCAGTGCAAAGATCAAGACCACTAACCACAGAAGATGGATTAAAATGACACTGGAGGAACAGAACTTCTAGAACCACAAAGAAAGACTTCATCATAAGTCCTACTCCCGGACCTGTGCAGATACTGAGATCTCTAGATACAGAGGTGTGATGTCATCACTCAGGATGGAGTAGAAGTCTTCCAAACACCATGAAAGCACCACAGGGAGAGTAAATGAAACAGAACGGAGCCTATACTTAATCCCGTGACAATATACTCCATGGGTGGAGAAATCCCACAATGCTTAGGCCATGTGAATTACTTTTCGAATGACCCCAATATTTACTGTGCCAGTGCAGGAGGGGAAAAAAAGGGCAAAAAGCACAAAACATTTTTCTTTATATATTATTTTTTATCTTCATTTTGTATTATTATTTTTTCTTATTTTTGTTTACCTATCTAGTTTTTGTCGATTTCTTTGTTTTGGAGTGGGTGTTGAAATTGTTGTCCCCATTTATGGTTATATGTTTTTCTTCTTTTCGTTTCTTTCTTTATGTACTCTGCCATATTTGTTAACTCAAGACCATGGCTTTTATTGTGGTTCCTATCATTGTTGCTGGAGTGCTCACTGGATATTTGACACTTCTTTTTGTATTGTTAGGGTGTTTCACCTTCTTTTTCTCCTTCGTCTCTCAAACCTATGATGAGAGCTTCTAGAAGGATTCCACCCATTTTCGGCATATTAGACTTTTACCCCAGTTTACTACTTTTCTCTTCTTCAAACAAACCACATATCTTGAACTGTCTAGTCCCGCCTCCCAGTTAGAGGGGAGAATAAGGGAGGCACCAAGACCAAGACTACTAGGTAGTAAGCTGGGTACAGAGGGGACCACGTATACTATCAGCCCCGGGGGCGGGGGGAGGGAGGAGGATATGGGAGGTAGGAGGAGTACAGAGGTGTGGGGAGGACAAATCGGTGATGGGAACCCCCTTGATTTTATATAAATATGTACCTATAGTATTACTATCAACGCTATGTAAGCCAATACAACCAAAATAAAAATTATATTAAAAAAGAATGGAAAAAAGGGAGAAGAAACATTCATTATCACTCTCATAAACTTTTTTTTTCAATCAAACAGAGGTTGTTTATTGAAAGTCACAAACCAGCTTGCTGGGGTCAATCAAGCACAATTGGTCACCCTGATCCAACTTAAATTATGATTTTTATACCCAGGTTAGAGAATTTTCAAATGGGCTTGGTGAGCTTTGCAGGGATTAGCTATGCATTACAAAATTCTTTATAGGGCTCTATGTAATGGTCAGGGAAAAGTTATACCTAAATAAGAGCCTCAGGGTGGTTGTAAGCAGGATGTTGGCTGTGGGGTGAAGTAATAAGTAACTGTCTGGCTGACTATGTGGGGTTCCATTGACTAGCTGGGGTGATGGCTAGCTGGAGTGATGGCATTCCCTGGTAACTCTCTGTTTCATTGACAGTAAGAGACCTACTGTACCACCTGAAGCTTGTCATGGCTCTGTCTGGTCCTTTCAGCCACGATGATTTTTTAAAAAGCCCCAAACATTTATTTCTAAAATAAGAATGATTGGTGCCTGAAGTAAATAGTAATATGTCATGAAAAAACAGCACTCCCTTGTCCCTCAGTCTTCTCTCAAATAATCAGCAGCTCTGAACTCTCAGAGCACTTTCTCCTGCTATTTATCTCCATTGGTTTAAATAAAGAAAAAAATGGTTAATCTTTGTGTATCTGTTTTAGGCATTTTCTCTTTTTCTTGATAGATAAATGAACTTTATGAAATAGAAAATAAAGACATGTGACCATCTTTAGAGTTACAATTTTGCAATGGCTTCAATAATTTAACTTTAGCTTTGGTCTTAATTCCTTCTTATTTATTTATTTTTCTTTTTTTTATTTAAACACCTTGATTATTACATACATGATTGTATTTGGGTTTCAGTCATGTAAAGAACACCACCCATCACCAGTGCAACGTTCCCATCACCATTGTCCCAGATCTCCCTCCTCCCCACCCAACCCCCACCTGTACTATAGACAGGCTCTCCATTTCCCTCATACATTCTCATTATTAGGACAGTTCAAAATGTAGTTATTTCTCTAACTGAACTCTTCACTCTTTGTGGTGAGCTTCATGAGGTGAGCTGGAACTTCCAGCTCTTTTCTCTTTTATGTCTAAAAATTATTATTGCAAGAATGTCTTTCATTTTTCTTAAAACTCATAGATGAGTGATACCATTCTGTGTTTTTCTGTCTAATTTATATGATCATTTTCTATACTCAGAATTTCTAGGCATAACATTTTCCCTACTGTATATGATTGATTTAAAATTTTCTGCTTTCAGACTATCAGTATTTTTGAAGGCAAAAACTATGAATTAGTAATCTTTACATTTATACTCCCAAAAGTTTTTTTTACTACTAATATATTGTAAGTAAGTCAAGTATTTTATTAATGAAAATTACTAATTGTCAAGTTGAAATTTACTTAGGTAAAATAGGTAAAGTTACCATAGGTGAAAGTTTAAGTACTCGAAAGTTTCTTTCACCTGAAGTTTACTAATTCTTGTGGCAGTTTAGAAACACATACTCTAACCTTGGAGACTTTAAAGAAGAGCTACAGGAGAGACTCAATAGTAAAAGATGTATTAAATCTTGAACCTCACAGAAAAAAATAATCACTTTTAGTCAGATACTGATATGTTTTACAATGAATAAAAACAAAATATATGCAGACATACCACTAGAAGCCACCGATCTTAATATCTTAATATTCGTTAGATTATCTTTTGTTTTTGTTTGTGTTTTGGCCACACTGGGCAATGCTCAGTAGTTACTCCTGGGTATGGGCTCAGAAATTACTCCTGACTTGGGGGACCATATTGGATGCCAGGGGATCGAACTGAGGTCGGTCCTACACTAGCACTGTGCAAGGCTTACCTTACCTTACCTTACTTTACCTTATCTCTTGCACCACCACTCTGTCCCCAGATTATCTATTTTTTACAATTATATAACAATCACATTCTAAGTTGAAATCTCAAAGTCACTCTCATTAAAATCCAGAACAAAAAAGATTTGGAAGCTTTTGAAGCACACACTAGGATCTTAGAAAAAATAAAAAGCATTAACTTTTACAAGAAAATATGACTATAGGTGAAGAAATTTTAGGGAATAAATTTTAAGGAAAGCTTATGATTGACAAGAAAGGAGCTGTGAATTAGTTTTTATGTATAAATATATATGTATATATGTGTATATATGCATAGAGATGCACATTTGTATACTTTATAACAATCCAGCAATAATAATTTGAAAAACAGTATGCTTTATAGAATATTAGACTAAACAAATAAATATCACACCACTATATGCATTATCCATGAGAAGCCTATATGTGTTATGTAGCATATATGAAGAGCCAAACATAATTGAACATAAATTAAAAATTAATATTATTGGGTCCGGAAGATAGCATGGAGATAAGGCATTTGCCTTTCATGCAAAAGGTCATTGGTTCGAATCCCGGTGCCCCATATGGTCCCCCGTGCCTGCCAGGAGCAATTTCTGAGCATAGAGCCAGGAGTAACCCCTGAGCACTGCCGGGTGTGACCCAAAAACCAAAAAAAATTAATATTATTTTTATATTATAAACATAGAAGTGGTTGTTATGACAGATATTACAGATACATCTATTTTCAGGTTTAGTATAGTTGAAAATAATTTTATTAGCATAATGCTGTCAAAATATCAATACTGATTATATCATTTTAATAAGGAAGCCAATGATAAAATCAAATGAAAATTAGGCAAGTTTGTGACTATAGAAGATCCTTCTGAATACAATTATAAAAACATAATTTATAAAAGAAAAAACATAATTATACTTTCATATGAAAACAGAAAATATATGTTATATCTATATTTTTACACATATATAGAAGCAAAAGCAAATTAGAACATTATTTTCAACATCATGACTGACAAACCAACATAATGTTTTATGTTTACTAATACTTCATCTATATGTTCTGCTTTGTTATCTCAAAAAGCTCATATTGTACTGGAGGATAACAATGAATACAAGATATTTTTTTTACATTATTTTTTTTTCCGGCCAAAACCAGTGATGCTGAGGGTTACTCCTGGCTATGAGCTCAGTAATCGCTCCAGGCTTGGGGGACCATATGAGACACCAGGAAATCGAACTGAATTCCATCCTAGGCTAGCACACTCAAGACAGATGCCTTATTCCCTATGCCACTGCTCTAGACCTTTTTAAATTCTTGTAGTTAGTGTTGGCCATTCAGACAAATGTGAGCAATGAGACATAAAGAAATTTTGGATGGATTTCTAAGGCAAACTTTAGTATCCTTATTAAAATATAAGTGGACTTGTAGCTTTGCTCTTCAGTAATCTCTTCCTAAAATATGATTTCTATATCCACAGCTATAGAATTTTGGGAGAAGGAGGACACAGCTGTCAATAATCAAGGTTACTCCTGGTTTCTGCACTCAGGAATCCCTCCTGGTGATGCTCAGCAATCATAGGGGATGCCAGGGATTGTACACATATAGGCCAAGTGCATGGTATGCACTTTTCCTGCTGTACTGTCTCTCTGGGCAGACCAGCTACCTTTTGTTTGCCAGAAGAGACACAAATTAGTTCTATGCTAAGTTCCTCAACCACATTGAGAGGCTCTTTACCTTTTTCATATACTGTCCAATAAACTTCTTTATATTTTAAAAACAAAAAGAGGGGGCCGGGCGGTGGCGCTGGAGATAAGGTGCCTGCGCTAACCTAGGACAGACCACGGTTCGATCCCCTGGTTCCCCATATGGTCCCCCGTGCCTGCCAGGAGCGACTTCTGAGCAAATAGCCACGAGTAACCCCTGAGTGTCACTGGGTGTGGCCAAAAACCAAAAAAAAATAAAAGAAAATAATTTTTTAAAAAAGTTACAATTTATTTCGAATGAGGCAGCAAGAGAGAGATATAGTTCCTTAATTATTAATTCTAGAATGGCATTGCAGAAAAATCGTTTTTGAAAGATTCACTGAATTCTGTTATATTTATTTAAGTTACACTTTAAAATAATGTTTACAAAGCATTTTTTAATGGGGTAGAGTAATAGCACAGTGGGTAGGTCATTTGCCATGCAAGTGGCCAACCAGGATTTGTTCCCTGGCATGCTTTATGGTCTGTCCCCAGAGCATTCAAAAAATAATTTCTGTGAGTGGCACTGGTTAGAGCTAAAAAACGAAAGCATTTTTAATGACAAAATCAATATCCTGCAAGAGAAAAAAATAACAAAACACAAAAAACCCCCACATAAATTAAAAATTACAAAAGTCAAACACAAAACAGTACTGAATTCCTGGAAACAAATGACAATGAAAACACAATCAGAACCTATGGGACTCAGCAAAAGCAGTAATGTGAGGAAAATTTATAGCTTTGCAAGCACACATCAGGAAGGAAGAAGGGGCATACCTGAATAGCTTAATGATGCAGCTTATAAAATTAGAAAATGATCAACAAGAGTAATGAAAATAGGGAGACAGAAGGAAATAACAAAGGTTAGAGCAGAAATCAATGAAGTGGAAACCCCAAAACAATTCGAAAGATTAACGAAAGTAGACCTTGGTTCTTTGAAAAAATAAACAAGATTGATAGACCAATGGCAAAATTCACAAATAAAGAGAGGGAAAATTGATAACCATTATTAGAAATGAAAAGGGGATATCACTACAGATATTGCAGAGATACAAAGTGTAATCAGAGACTACTTTGATAAACTCTATGCAATGAAACATGAGAACTTGGAAGAAATGGATAAATTCTTGGATTCATAATTTTCCATGGTTGAAATAAGGAGGATGTAGCATATCTAAAAAGCCCATCATTATCGAGGAAATTAAAATGGTAGTCAAATGTCTGCCAATAATGAAAGCCCAGGCCCAGATGGATACACTAATGAATTCTTTCAAACCTGGCCAGGCTCTTTCATAAAATTGAAAAAATTGGAACAATTTCCAAATAGTATTTAGAAGTCAACATCACCTTAATACCAAAACCAGATCTAGATGTTGCCAAAAAAGAAAATTAAATACCAATATCCCTGATGAACACAGATTCATGGATCTTCAATAAACCCTGGCAAATAGGACCAATATCCTCATCAAGAAGGTCATTACTATGATCAAGTAGGAATGCAAGAATGGTTTAACATCCGTAAATCTATCAACATAATACACATCAACAACAAGAAAAAAAATTACATAATCATATCAATAGACACAGAGAAAGCATTCGATAAGGTCCAACACCCATTCTTGATAAAAATTCTCAGCAAGATGGGAGTGGAAGGAACCATTTTCAATCTAGTCAAGGCCATCTACCACAAGCCAATGGCAAATATTATCCTCAATGGAGAAAAATTAAAAGCTTTCACTCTAAATTCTGGTACAAGACAAGCTGTCCTTTCTCACCACTCCTATTCAACATACTACTGGAAATACTTACTATAGCGATTAGGCAAGAAAAATATATCAAGGGAATCCAGGTAGGAAAGAAAGAAGCCAAGCTCTCACTGTTTGCAGATGACATGATACTCTACTTAGAAAACCCCAAAGACTCTACCAAAAAGCTTCTAGAAACAATAGACTCCTATAGCAAGGTGGCAGGCTACAAAATTAACACACAGAAATCAATGGCCTTTTTATACGCCAATAGTGATACAGAAGAAATGGACATTAAAAAAACAAACCCATTTACATTACTGTCACACAAACTCAAATGTCTTAGAGTCAACTTGACTAAAGATGCTAAGGACCTATACAAAGAATATTATAAAATTCTGCTCCAAGAAATAAGAGAGGACACACGGAAATGGAAACACATACCCTGATCATGGATGGGCAGGATTCACATAAATAAAATGGCACTACTCCCCAAAGCATTGCATAGATTTAATACAATTCCTATAAAGATACCCATAACATTCTTTAAAGACATAGATCAAACACTTGTGAAATATATTTGGGACAGTAACACACAGGAATAGCTAAAGCAGTACTTGGGAAAAAGAATATGGGAGACATTACTTTCCTCAATTTTAAACTGTATTCCAAAGCAATATTTATCAAAACAGCATGGCATTTGAATAAAAGCAGACCCTCAGATCAGTGGAATAGGCTTGAGTACTCAGAAAATGTTCCCCAAACATACAATCACCTAATTTTTGATAAGGGACAAGAAATCTTAAATGGAGCAAGGAAATCCTCTTCAACAAGTGGTGTTGGCATAATTGGTTAGCCACTTGCAAAAAAACGAACTCGGACCCCCAGCTAACACCATGTATGAAAGTCAAATCCAAATAGATTAAAGACCATAAGGTATATAGAACAACACACAGGTAAAACACTCCATGACATTGAGACATTGAGCATTTTTAAGGAAGATACAGCACTCTCCAAACAAGTGGAAACAGAGATAAACAGATGGGACTATATTAAACTGAGGGGCTTCTGCACCTCAAAGGAAATAGTACCCAGGATACAAGAGCCACTCACTGACTGGGAGAAACTATTCACCCAGTGCCCATCAGATAATGGGCTAATATCCAAAATATACAAGTCACTGATGGAACATTACAAGAAAAATAACATCTAATCCCATCAGAAAATAGGGGGGGAAAATGAAGAGACACTTTGTCAAAGAAGAAATACAAATGGCCAAAAGACATATGAAAAAATGTTCCACAGCATTAATCATCAGGGAGATGCAAATCAAAACAACTATGAGGTACCATCTCACACCACAGAGATTGGCACACATCAGAAAGAATGAGAACAAGCAGTGCTGGCGGGGATGTGGAGAGAAAGGAACTCTGTCTAGTTCAACCTTATGGAAAGTGATATGGAGATTCCTCCAAAAACTGGAAATTGAGCTCCCATATGATCCAGCTATACCACTCCTAGGAATATACCCTAGGAACACAAAAATACAAAACAAAAACCCCTTCCTCACTCTGATATTTATTGTAGCACTATTTACAATATCCAGACTCTGGAAACAAAGAATATGCCCTTCAACAGATGAATGGCTAAAGAAACTGTGGTACATATACACAATGGAATATTATACAGCTGAGAACTCTCATAACAATGTGAATGATGAAGAAAGTGGAAAAGTTTGTCTTACATACAGGTGGGGTTGGGGTGTCGAGGAGGGAGATTTGGGACATTGGTGGTGGGAATGTTGCATTGGTGAAGGGGGTTGTTCTTTACATGACTGAAACCCAACTACAGTCATATTTGTAATCAAGGTGTTTAAATAAAGATATTAATTGAAATGTATAGCTAAGAAATAATATCACTTGATGTTATGATTTATTGCAGAATATATATTTATTGTAAAAATAGATAACCTGAACAGAATACGAATTACAGAAGTAAATAAACACAAAGGTAATAAATTCAAGAAAGGATAGTATTTTCAACAATTGATACTAAGGCAATTAGTATCTATGCACAAAAACAGAAGTAAGACCATAATAATTTCAACTATGTCTAACTGAAGTCATACACTGATGATGAAAGTGTGAAAAGCTAAGAATGAGACATTGCAGGACAGCATTCATAAAGGCCTGAGTTAAAAGAGTTTAGCCCAGTGCTTCTCAATTATTTCTGTCATGCCCCCCCCAGGAAGAAGAAAACATTTTTCATGCCTCCCCTTGAGCAACTGTAAATAGTATCTTTATTTAAAAAAAAACCTTTAACCTGCAAAATAGAATATATATAAAATAATTTTAGCTGATTTTTTAATCAGAGGTGATGTCTGGATTAACGGCTACAATGAGCTCATTTTGCAACACATAGCTTTTCAAAGGGAGGTCTGAAGCAGGACACAGCAACTCTCAGCTCCAGAGACATAAATATGGGCTTAGCTTGTTATGGGAGTGTTGCCAAGGTCAAACGCACCCCCATTTACCGAGCCTCGTGCCCCCTGAGGGGCGTGTCTCACTATTTGAGAACCACAGGTTTAGCCTAACTTTAAATTTTTTTTTACTGTAGTCTTAAAAGGGGAAAAGAGGAGAAAGGGATAGAAAGGGAAGAAAGACAGAGACAGAGACTGAAAGACAGAGACACTGAGGGAGGTATACAGCATCTGAATCTGAATTTTGATCTGAGTGCACTGGAAAAGAGATGATCAATTTAAATCTGACAAAATGATTTGTTTGCTTTATCTTTCACATTCTGTTGGATTGTTCCAGTCGGCATGTAACCATGGGTTTTCTTTTTGTTTTTTAATATCTTTTATTTAAACACCTTGATTACAAATATGTAATATGTAGTTAAGTTTCAGTCATGTAAAGATTCTTTTTGCCGAACCAAATTAAGTGAAATACCATATTTTCCAGCTTATAAGACGACCCTTCAATCCAGGAAAATTTCCTAAAAGTCGGGAGTCGTTTTATATGCTGGTATAAGGCATTCTGAAACTTAGCCCAGCTTCTGGGAAGAGTGATCCTCACCTTCTTACTTTTATTTTTCTTTTTTTGAATTTTTATTTTGATTGTATTGGCTTACATATTGTTGACAGTAATATTATAGGTACATATTTACATAAAATCAAGGGGGTTCCCAACACCGATTTGTTATCCCCACACCTCTGTGTTCCTCCTACCTCCCTTATCCTCCTCCCTCCCCCCGGCCCTGGGGGCTGATAGTATATGTGGTCCCCTCTGTACCCAGCTTACTACCTAGTAGTCTTGGTCTTGGTGCCTCCCTTATTCTCCCCTCTAACTGGGAGGCAGGACTAGATAGTTCAAGTTATGTGGTTTTGTTTGAAGAAGAGAAAAGTAGTAAACTGGGGTAAAAGTCTAATATGCCGAAAATGGGTGGAATTCTTCTAGAAGCTCTCATCATAGGTTTGAGAGATGAAGGAGAAAAAGAAGGTGAAATACCCCAACAGTACAAAAAGAAGTGTCAAATATCTAGTGAGCACTCCAGCGATAACGATAGGAACCACAATAAAAGTCATGGTCTTGAGTTAACAAATATGGCAGAGCACATAAAGAAACGAAAAGAATTAAAAAAAAATATAACCATAAATGGGGCAACAACTTCAATACCCACTCCAAAACAAAGAAATCAACAAAAACTAGATAGGCAAATAAAAATAAGAAAAATAATAATACAAAATGAAGATAAAAATATATAAAGAAAAAATGTTTTGTGCTTTTTGCCCTTTTTTTCCCTCCTGCACTGGCACAGTAATATTGGGGTCATTCGAAAAGTAATTCACTTGACCTAAGCGTTATGGGGTTTTTCCACCTTTGGAGTATATTGTCACAGGATTAACTATAGGCTCCGTTCAGGTTCATTTACTCTCCCGGTGGTGCTTTCATGGTGTTTGGAAGACTTTTACTCCCTCCTGGGTGATGACATCACACCTCTGTATCTAGAGATCTCAGTATCTGCACAGGTCCGGGAGTGGGACTTATGATGAAGTCTTTCTTTGTGGTTCTAGAAGTTCTGTTCCTCCAGTGTCATTTTAATCCATCTTCTGTGGTTGGTGGTCTTGATCTTTGCACTGATCCTAGGATGGAACCTATGACAGCGTCTTTCATTGTGTTTCCAAAAGCCCCTTTCCATTGGAATTGTCTGTCAGACCTTTGGAAATGGGGATCATGGCTGTTGTGCGGGTTGTAGTTCAAACCCTTGACTAAGGCTTTTTCATTGGTCCCGAGATATATACAGTCCGGTTATGGTTCTAGCCATCAGTCATCTGTAAATCGTGAACTTGGCTTTTGGACCAACCAAAGGGTGACAAGACTAATTTTGTCTTATCACTAGCTGGTGAGAGAAAAATAACCTGCTTTTAGGTCATGTTGATCCCATTTTCCTTGTTGTCAGGATATCATATTAGAATTGGCACTTGTTGGTGGCCCAGCATCATTAAGGATGTCCCGGATGGGATTTGTTTCCCGTAGCTGTTGTGAAGAACTGTGTCGTTTCTATGTCTGGGATCCAGGGTCCAAGGCTGGACAGATAGTGTCTAATCACCTGAGGTCTAAGTTGTGTCCGCATGACATATTTTCAAGGTGGGAGATATCCCTGCATTTTAAATAAGTATGAGTTCTTATCCCTAATAGATAAGAGCTCTTTTTTATATGTAAGATTTCCTCCTTTTTATTGTACCTTTGTAGGGAGAAATGGTGCTACTTTATATTGTCTGTGCATTTTGGGGTGGACAGAGAAGAAAACAGAAACAGGTAATACATCCAAAAAAGGTAAAAGTAGGAATAAAAGTATATGTGCTCACATATGTATATGTAGAACAAACATTTAAAAAATGAATTAACAAAATTATTAAAGGAACAAAGTGATGCAAGAGACTACCTTACTTTTGGGGGAAAAGCAGGTGAAGAGGTGGTATAATACAAGTCTCATACTTACTTTTAAGAAGTAACTTTTAAGATTTTAAGGAAGAGTTTCATAGGTTGAAGGGTCGTCTTATAAGTCAGAAAATAGGGATATAAACCCTTCCCTTAAATCTCCCTTCTTTTTCCAACTGTTTCTTGTTCAGTGCTTCTCAAAATCAAGTGTGGTCTATTAATATTTTTCCTTTTCTTTCTCCTTAAATATATCTCTTGAACATGAATATTTTCACATTTACAATGAAGTCTAATATGAAAATCCCCATATAATCATTATACAATTACAACTAAAGAACTTTACAGTTCATTCTTTCCAGTTGCTATTTAGTCACCATGATATCAATAGTGTTTCAGGCATACCATGCTCCCAACACCACACCCATAACAGATAGTCAGTGTCCTTCATCTGTGTCTCAAGATTCCTTCCCACTCACCCAAAGCAATACCTTTTTACAGAAGACACAATTCTATTTAGTCTCTCAGAGTTGTTACCATTGGCCATTTTTATCTCCCCCCCTTACAATGTTGCTGCCTTTATCCACATATAAAGACATCTTTCTGTATATGCTCTCTAACTTCACTTAGCGTGATACTATTGCAGGTGACTTAACTAAAAGGGGCCTATTGTTTCCCTCTTTGCCCACTTCAGTCACTCAAAGAAGTGCCTTAGAAAGTTCAGGGATGATGAAAGTTTGCTCTGAGCATTTTCCCAGTACAGAACTTAATTCTCTCCAGCTCCACACTGAGTTTTTCTGCTGCATTTAAATCACACTTAATTTACTGAAGCCTAGTAATTCAACCCAGTCCACTCAGTTTATCGGGCATGGAACTCAGATTAACACAGGTGAACAAATACACATTTAACATTTACAATTTAACACTTACAATTTAACATTTTAGCATTTTAAGATGACAAAAAGTACAAGTGCCTGAGTTGTCATAGAAACTCAATTCTTAATTTTCAGACAACTCTCTGTACTGTTTTGCAAAGAGGCTGAACCAGAGGATGTTCCCACCACTAGTTACCCCCCACCCCTATCCCAGCCAATTTTGGCTGGATCTTTTCTTGCTGTGTGCATATCACACTCCTTTGAGACAATGTTCCATAATGTGTTTGAATTTCCATTTTCCGGATAAAAAGTGACGAATACTAATTTTTATTCTTTTTGTCTACCTGTATGTCTTTTTTAAGGAAGCAACTGTTCAGTTTCCATTTATTGATAGGATGATGTATTATCTTGATGCTTCAATTCCTTGTTGATTAAATAATCATCATTCTTGTCTATCATAACCTTTTTCATTTTCATGTCTATGTAATGTAATCATTTGTTCTTGAAAATAAAG
>PVKC010007644.1:0-29247 GCA_004027635.1 Crocidura indochinensis
GGGACACCAGGGGATTGAACCATGATCTGTCATAGGTTAGCATGTGGAAGGCAAATGCCACCACCCTACTGTCTTTCTTCTTGATGAATGCTTGTAAAGTTATAAATGTTCCTCTTAGCACCATTTTTTTCTGTGGCCCACAAATTCTGATAATTCATGACTTCATTCTAGTTTTAATCCAGAATATTTTATTTTTGTTGGGAGGCATGATTTACTACCACTTTTTCTGTGTCTCAAAAATAGATATTTTTAAGACTTAACCCAACATAACAATTAAAAGATCTGTTTTGGAAATAGGGCATTTTTAGAAATAATAAACTTAAGTTATATTTTACTCCATTAAAGTGAGTTCTCATCCATCAAATAATGCCATTTATTAAAGAAGATATTGTGGGAAAATAGAAATAAAAAGAATCTGTTACAAAATAATCTTAAATATAAGTTAATCAGATAAAAGTAACTGAATAACAATTGTCAATGTCTTTCGGTAAAGGTCAAATAAGTTCATTGTAAGGAGCTTTAGAGTAGTGTGGGCCTAACAGTCATCTTGCTCTCAGATATAGTGTCTCCTAGACTATGGGAAACATACATTGGTGTTTTAGTCATCTAATATAAGTAGAAAGTTGTCAAGATATATCAAGGAAATCAAACACTTTGGACAAACTTCTTTTAATTTGTGTTCTTGCACTTCACACACAAGAATATTCAAATAGTTAGGACTTTATTTTTTTGAATAATTAATATAGTAGATAGGACATGATTCCTGGGTTTTGCAGGCCCTAAATTTACAAAGTCTAAGTTGATTGGTAATGAGGCATTTAGGTTTTTTTATTTTTTTACTTTTTTTATACTTTATTTATTTATTTATTTAAAAACCTTGGTTACAAACATGATTGTGGTTTTGTTTCAGTCATATAAGTGGACATCTCCCTTCACCAGTGCAACATTCCCACCATCATTGTCCCAAATCTCCCTCCATCCCACCCCCCACCTGTACTCTAGACAGGCTTTCCAGTTCCCTCATTCATTCACATGATTATGGTATTTCTCTGTGTAGTTATTTCTATAACTGCACTCACCACTCTTTGCGGTGAGCTTCATGAAGTGAGCTGGAAGTTCCAGCCCTTCTCTCATTGTCTCTGAGGATTGTTGCAAAGATGACTTTTATTATTCTTAAAACCCATAGATGAGTGAGATTATTCTGTGTGTGTGTCTCTCTCTCCCTCTGACTTATATCACACAGCATAATAGAATTCATGTACATCATGTATAGGAACATTTCATGACTTCATCTCCCCTGATGGCTGCATAATATTCCATTGTGTATATGTACCACAGTTTCTTTAGCCATTCGCCATTCGTCTGTTGAAGGGCATCGTGGTTGTTTCCAGAGCCTGGCTATTGTGAATAGTGCTGCAATAAACATAGGTGTGAGGAAGGGGTTTTTGTGTTGTATTCTTGTGTTCCTAGGGTATATCCCTAGGAGTGGAATAACCGGATGGAATGGGAGCTCAATTTCCAGTTCTTGGAGGAATCTCCATATCGCTTTCCTTTGAGGTTGGACTAAACAGCATTCCCACCAACAACGGATAAGAGTTCCTTTCTCTCCATATCCCTGCCAGCACCGATTGTTCTCATTCTTTGTGATGTGTGCCAATCTCTGTGGTGTGAGGTGGTATCTCATCATTGTTTTGATTTGTATCTCCCTTATGATCAGTGATGAGGAGCATTTTTTCATGTGCCTTTTGGCATTTGAATTTCTTTTTATCAAAGTGTCTGTTCATTTCTTCTCCTCATTTTTTGACTTTTAACATTATGTAGCCTTTAAACTATTTCTCTAAAATGTAATTAATAAAACCAGTCAATTACTTCAATATTATTTGTGATACATTGTGTATTTGAATATGTTTTACATTCTTTAATTATTAACAATCTACTCTCTTTACAATAAACATCTAGTCACCTATGGAAAATAGGAAAATTCCAACATTGATTTAAAGGGTAGAATAAATTGCCCAGATAATTTCACTTTGTTTTTGTTTTCAGGGCGCTATGCCAGCTCAATTTGAGGTTCAATTGTAGACTCTGATTCCTATCTTTAATTATTGAATCAAATAGTATCCTCTAATTGCTTGAACAACCTATTCTCTTTTGCCTTTCCTACAGTCTTCAGACACAAATACAGGAACTTATATGTGTCTAAGTTTTAAAAATAATATATTTTACATATGGGATAGATTTTTATTTATAGATTCATTGTTTATAAAACAAATTTTCTAATTATATTAATATACTGAACATGCTATTTTAGAAAATTACTCAACAATTTTTAAATAATTATAAACAAAATTACATGCACATACCTATTCAATTTGAGAATATTTTTGTTTAACTCTATTAGATCTATGATTACTTCTTTTATAGCAATGTTCTCAAATTTAGGTAACTAAAACAACACAAAATAACTATGTGTAAATCTGTGTACTGTATGTGTTGTGTGGTGGTGGTGTTTGTCCTTTGGATTGTGTGTGTTTGTGTGTGTGTGTGTGTTTGTGTGCGTTTGAACTCAGTTTATGTGTTTTCCTCAGGAAGACTAAAAATAATAAACTTTCTTAGTGTTGTCATATTAACCCAATAGAACTGAGGTAAGTAGTAGAGAAATATGAAGGTTTTATTAGAAACATATCAAAAGTAGTATTTTGAGGTAGGGTTCCTGGGTTTGATTTATGGCACCATAAGGAATAGTTCCTAAAATTACAATAATATAGAAATTTTAATGTATCTTTATCTCTATCATGAATTTAGTAAGTAGTTTCAAATTTAATTTCATAAAGGCTTTATAAATGCTTAGTTTATCATTGAATATGAATACTGTGATTTTTAACTATCTTAAATTGATAAATTCAGCTATCTACACAATTTTATATATTATTTAATTTTAATTGTTTAATTTTTATTGATGTATTGTTCCTTGTTTGCTTGCTTTATGGGCCTCATTCAGCAAGGCTCAATAGCAACTCCTGACTCTATTCTCAGAAACTACTCCTGGCTATTTCAGGGGAACATATGAGAAGCCAGGGATCAAATGCAGATTGACTGCATACAAGCAGGTTCTGTACCAACTGTATTATCTTTTGAGCCACAGATTATTTTACTATTAAATTTTGTTTCTGAAAGCTTGAAGTTTTTAATTTAGTAGAATTAAAATATCTATTCATGTTTTGTTATAATATCTGAAATTAATAATGTGATTACATACATGAAAAAATAGTTACACTACTTAAATCCTGGAAATATCAGTATTTTATTTATGTTGTTATATATTTTAATTCTAAATCCATATTTAATAATAAATTGATTTTTATTTGTCTTTTTTTTTTTTTTTTTGGCTTTTAGGTCACACCCGGTGACTCTCAGGGGTTATTCCTGGCTATGCACTCAGAAATCGTTCCTGGCTTGGGGGACCATATGAAATGCCAGAGATTGAACCGTGATCCATCCTAGGCTAGCACACACCTTGTATTTGTCTTTTAAAGAAATTTTCTGTACATTAAAATTTGTCATCTTTAATCAGAAAAGTGTGGTTTCTGTCGTAAATCTATTTGTAACAAATCCCACTATATGCCTATTTTTCATGTTAAAGAATTTACTTTACTTTATTTGATCTACTCTGTATGTAATAACTGTTCTGTTGCTAAGTTAATATACATAATTTTTAGAGTATATTAAACATGGTAAAATGTTTAGATGATCATTTTTTTTTTAGTTTCTGTTAGTTTTTTTTTTATTCAAAGCAAGTTTTCAAGCTGTTTCAATGGACCCATGGTCACTATGATGATACCTAGCCAAAAGGGTAGGAGTTTAATATGGGGGCCTTTTATTTTATTTTATTTAGGCTTTGAAGTGCCAAGGAATATCAAGGTCAACCATTTGTTCACTTGGACTTTCATTGCTACACTGAGAGATATATTGGGAGCTCCATGATGCTTAAGAAGCTATGTGTTGTAGGGACTGACAGTAGTTTTCTGTCCTAACTTTTCTAGAAAGGTCCTCATACCCTATCTTTCTTCTTTTAACAGTTACATAGCTAACACTAATATACTTGTCACCATTTTATATTAAATTATAGTAAAAAATGTAAAGGCAGTGATATTCAACCTTGTAATGATAATATAGTAAATATGGTACCTAAAATAAAAAAAAAACTAAAGTACAGCATAAAATGCAGGGGCCAGAATGATAGTACAGCTGTCATCATATATGACACAGATTTAAGCACTAGCACCTCATAATGTTCGTGGAGCTGGCTCAGAGTGATATCTGAAAGCAAAGTCAGGAGTAAGCATTTGGTCCCAAACAAAACAAAACAAAACAAAATAAAATACATTTCATATAGAATCATACCTTCTATGTACTACAGTAAAAGATGATTGTACTTTGGAAGGTTTGGTGCAGTAATTTACATATTTTAAAGTGATATGTAAATAAACTTTATATAAAGTATTGGAAATAAATAATAAACATTATACTCTCCATGCTTGTTTCTATTATATTATATTTTTAATGTGCTGGTACAGAAATCATTAAGTTAACCTTTTAACCAACAATGAAAAATCTCAAAATAGTGATCAAAAACTTCAAATACCTAAATATCAAGTAAATAGGAGAAAGGTTTATAAAGAAATATACCACAAAACAATAGGTCAATATTGAATGAAATAGGAGGCACCAAAATATGGAAAAAATGGCACTGGATAATGATAATGATAATATAGTGGTTGGGGAATTGGCCATGCATGTGATTTGATCCTGGTCATTTCAAATGATAACAAGAAATATAGATACATATAGTACATAGAAGTATATATAGTACATAGAATATAGTACATAGAAGGTATGATTCTATATGAATGTATTTTATTTTGTTATGTTTTGTTTTGTTTGGGACCAAATGCTTACTCCTGACTCTGCTTTCAGATATCTGCCAGGAGAGATTTCTGAATGTAGACCCAGGACTAGTCACTTATTACTGCTGGATGTGGCCCAAACACCAACTATCAATAAAAATGGGGGAACCCATATTCAAAAAATGAAAGAATTTACTTTCTTTAATTGACTATCCTACATAAAACACTATATAGATTCAATGTACTCCTCAATGAAAGTACAAAGATATTATTGACAAATTTGGAACATACTCTACTAATTTTTATATAAATATAAACCTTCTCAAATATCCATGATATTTCCAAGAAATAAAAGGATATGAAATTATTTTTGCATGTCTTGATTTTGAATTATACTAAATAGCTTTTGCAATTAAAACCAGGTGGAACTAGAATGAAGATAAGTATTCAGAGAAATAAAATTTTTCTGAGACTCCATTGACAAAAAGCTCAACATGTTTTTTTTTTGTTTGTTTTTTTGTTTGTTTGTTTATGGAGCACACCCAGTGACACTCAGGGATTACTCCTGCTATGCAGTCTGAAATTGCTGTCCATCCTAAGCTAAGCACGGGCAAGGCAGATGCCTTATCTTGTGTCACCACTCTGGCCTCTTGGCTCAACATTTTTAACAATGACTTTATGACAAATAACCGTAGTATGTAAAATAGGAAATAGAAAGTCTCAATAACATTTTTAAATTAATATTTTTATGTAAATTTATAGCTGTAACTATATTCACACACTTATATAAATTAAAGGTAAATTAGACAAGTATTCATATAAACATTAAAATATATATAAAATGAATCTTAAAGGTGTTCTGAATTATTTAACATTTAATTGGTAATTAATTTAATTGATAAAAACAAAAAATAAAGCTACATCAATTATAAAAGGTTTTGTGAGCAAGGAAAATATGGATTAAAATAAAGAGACTACTGATTTTTAAATAATATTTCCACACAAGGCATTATACAAAAGGTTAATAACCAAGATTTGTAAAAGACTAACAAAACTCAAAACAAGAAATCCAAAAATTGCATTTCAAAATGGAGGGACCAACAAACAATTCCTTCAAGTAGATGCAGAAATTGATTATAGATATATGAAAAAATGCTTATATTAGGTAAATACAAGTTAAAGTCACAGTAAATTATCCTATGTGAAAATAGAATACATAAAAAATCAGATAAAATTAGTGTGCAGGATTTCTTGAGAAAGAAATGTCCATTTGCTTTTTTCAGTTTTTTTCATAATAATATCTTTATTTATACACATAAACATGTTTGTAGTCAGGGTTCAGTTTTAGAAAAGAACACTTTCCTTCACTCCCATCTCCCTCCTTTCCCACCCCCTGTCTGTATTTGAGACAAATCGTTTATTTCTCTCATCATTACCACTGTTATGATAATTGTTAGTGCAGTTATTTCTCTACTGCATTTACCAATCTGTATGGTAAGCTTCATATCATGGCCTGGGCTAGAAAGCTCATTCACTAATTTTTTTTGTAGTTATTGTTCTTTATCTTTCACTTAAAAATACACAGACATGACTTATTTCTTGGATCTTTCAGGATCAACAAAGCCTCAGTAGATCAGTAAGAGAAGCACTCAGAAATTAAAAGGTTTGAAAATGTATCTACCCTAAGAGTTTCATTTTCCCCTTTCCTAATTTGGGATACTATATGTAGAACAAGGCATTCAAGCCAGATTCAAGTGCATAGATATAAGCAAGGGAATTACCCTAACTGCTTTACTATTTCTTTGACTCCCTACACTTTAAAAGTTTATTTAACTTCCCTTTCTCCCTCTCTCCACCTTTTGTTATTGCTTGCTTTCACAAATTTGACGTGTGCGTGGTTTAAGAATCACATGCTTGGTTATTGTGATCCAGAAAGTATATATTTTGTATTTTACTAGGATTCCAAAAGAACTACTTGAATGCTACTGAAATAGCATTCAAGGATATGGGGCAGTGCTGAGGGAGGGTTGGCTCATTCACTTTTAGTGTGAATGCCATCTGGTTCAAACTCAATGGAAAACATCATGGATGTTTCAAGATTAGAATTTCTATTTCACCAAGCAATTCATCTTACTGACTTGTATCCTCCAAATAAAAAAGCATTAATTCCAAAGGGTATATATCAAACCCATTTCCAATTCAGTTCTTAGTAAGACAGCAATAATACGAAAACAACACAAATATTCATCTAAAGATGAATTAGTCAAGTTTTGATTAAACCAAACACCCCCAATGCAGCTGCCATGTATACATTTAGCCAGTCCATACTCTCAATCTTTTCTTACAAGTAGTATAAATTGAGCGGCAAAAAAAGTATTGGGATATCATTTGTTCAGATGAAAGCTAATAATCTGGGGTAGGAAATCAGATCAAGTTTCTGTCCTGCTGAAGTCATGCCAGCTGCTCCCATCACCTAGAATCACCACTTCTCTAAAGGCCCTGCTTTACTATTCCTCTACGCTCTATGCAGAAACACCAATCTGACCCAAACTGGGATGCTGATATTTGAGAAGACACTACCAGAACGTTTTTGGAGTGAGTTAGTGTACCCTCCTTCTTATACTTCTCATACTTCATACCTTCTCATACTCTGGAAACCCTGGCAAAAGTATGAGAACTGCACAAAAGCTGCAATATCAGCAATATTGGTCTTTGGAATTTTAGAATGTGCAACCACAAATACTCTTTTTTTTTTAAGTACTGCCTTAGGAACACACACCCATTTAGATCTATATATAGAAGCTCTTAATGTTTAGAAACAAATAAAGGAACAGAATGATCAACTAGCAACGTAGCTAATAAGCCTTCTGACAAAGACTTAATGACTTCATTGTTTAGATACAAATTATTTTTAATTTTCTTGTTGCTGCACACTTTTTCTTTTATTTTTTTAAATAATTTTACTCAGTTGAAAACAATATAATTATGATAAAGTATTTCAACTATGTGATAGATGGTCTTTAAGTAAAATAATTTATATATTTAAAAATTTTGATATGTATAAAAAGGGAATACAATGCATCTAAAACAAAATATAAAGTTAGGCATGTTTTTTCAATGTGAATAGAATTGGTGGGGTCATATTAGTGAAATACATCAAATGATAAACAAATATTCATGGGAAACAAATGACAAACATTTTCTTTAGGAATGCAGAAAATTTTTTTTTTTTGGTCTTTGGGCCACACCCGGTGACGCTCAGGGGTTACTCCTGGCTATTCGCTCAGAAGTCGCTCCTGGCAGGCACAGGGGACCATATGGGGAACCGGGGGATCAAACCGAGGTCCGTCCTAGGTTAGCGCAGGCACCTTACCTCCAACGCCACTGCCCGGTCCCAAGAATACAGAAAAAATTAACAAATAGTTAACTGATGGCAGAATGGACAAGAAGATTAGAAAGAGATATGAGGATGTTGAAGAGGGAACTTGACACTTTGGTGTGGTGGTTTTCATGGTAATATTGTATATGAATGTAGCACTCATGTAATTCCTTAAATTATACTAAATAAAATAACATAAATATGCCGTTAGCAAGTCACATTCCCATATAAACTGGGTTTTTGAAACCACTCTCTATGTAAGCTTTTACAAATCTCATGAAAAAATTTATTCATGAGCATGTGTTCATACATTTCTAACACATCATTAAAATCTTTTAAGATGGGTTTTAACATATCCTAAAAATACCTAACATTAGACAATAAATTACTGGATGGGAAGACGATAAAGATATAAGCTCTTAATAAGTTACAAGCCATTTAAAATTTCATTGTTACTTGAAATGAATAAATATTAAAGAAAGAATCAACTTTTCATATACAGTGATATTTAGATTTACTGTATGTATTTATGTGACAAGTGTATGATAAATGATCTAATGTCTATATCATTAGATTTGTAGCTTAACTCAAAAGCTAATGATCTTTAAACTTGACAAAGGTAGCTATTTCATTAAGCACCTAATGCTTTCATAATTTTATTACATATTTTAGAACTATATTAGATAGCATTTCTTTTATTAACCAAAATATACAGTAAGTTATTGCTTTTATTGGTATAAATATACCAAGTGCACTTCAAGTTACAGAACTGGAATTTCCAATTCCTGAATTAATTCTATTTCATTTGACAAGTGTAATGATGCTTCAACAAGAAGTACACTTTATTGAAATTTTATTGAGCTTGCTTCTCTTTAAGTTTCTGTTTACTTAACATATTGAAGTGAAAATTTTACATCATATTTGATGGTTTTTACAGTGTTTATTTTATCATTTCTTGTTCTGAAAAATATAATTTGCATTCATTCAACCAGAAGCAATAAAGTATAACATGTATGCCTGTCAAAACATGAGGTTTTGTGTTTTTATCATAGAATGTATTATGTATTACACTAAAGAAAGATAGGGTGTGTAGAGAAATAGTACAGTAGGATGGCCCTCTGGAATTTGATCTCTGGTACCACATATGGTCCAAAGAACACTGTCAGGAGAGTAATCCCTAAGTAGAGCCAAGATTAATCACTGAGCATAGCTAGGTGTGGCCCAAAAAACACAAAAACTGTATATACATAAACACATAATACATATATATTATATACATTAGTGTATACATATTCAGTGACTTGATAAACATGGAAAGCATGTCTTTTTAGTAAATTAAAATAATTTTAAATTTGTTTTAAGTAACCTGAAGACTAACATTTTACTTACCAGATGCTAATATTACTTAGGGTTTCAGTGCCTGTTTAGATTTTTATTTCTTACTATTGTTTGATGATACTTTTTCATCTTTTGTAGTATCATTGATTCAACTTACTTCACATCCTCAGCTTTACAATAGACACCGTTAAAAAATACTTCATTACTTATTCAGCTCCTGGTAACTCTGAAAGATCAGTCTCTAGTGTTTTTGAATTTTACCTGGAATTAGAAGCCTTATGTGGATTGCATTTTTAGTTTCGTTAAGAAAATTCCAATGCAGCTTTCATCTCATTTTCAGAAACAAGTCTTATAATTCTAATAAAAAATCCCTGCTAGTGTGAATGCCTAATAAATACAATAAGTTATGCATCACACATGTTAATTTTAATTATGAATGGCATGCTGTTAAGTGAAATGTCTCATTTTATCATTATAAAAAATTTTAATATCTATACAAATATTTAATTACCTTTTCTTTAGTTAATCAGTCACTCATTTAGTCAGTCATTCAGTCATTTAGTCATTCATTCATTCATTCATTTAGTCAGTTAGCCAGCCAGTTAATTAGTTACTTGGTTAGTTACTTTTGGGTCACACCCACCAACTTTCAGGAATTATTCAGGCTCTGAGCTTAGAAATAATACCTGGAAGGCTTGGGGACTCTGTGAGATATAGGGAATCAAACCTAGGACCACTGCATGCAAGACAAATAGCCTAACCTATTGTGCTATTGCCTCAGCCCTCGATGCATATTTGACTCAACTCCATTTTATTGCCTTTTCAGAAGCAATTTTGAATATATATACATATGTATGTAAATAGTAAAATATATATAACGTGCATATGTTTATAGATGAAATGCCTTCAGAATAATATGCAACTCATTTCTCCATGTTGAAATTTCTTTTCAACGATGACAGGACATAGGATTTAGCATATATAAATATGTTCTAGAATGGTAAGTAAAGTGCCCTTTAAAATTTAGTCTGTGTTACTTTCCCTGTTTATATTATAATTTATAATAGTGTGCATTCTAGGCTGAGTCTTAGTTAAAACAAGTGTTAAATTTTAAAGAAAGTCTCTAGTCTTCAGAACAAAGCATTAGAAAGCTTTAGAAGCACAGTTAATTGAATAATTGAACCTACTTTACAAATTGCTAATCCCCTGTATTTACATCTGTTGAAAATTCTCAAAAGATTACATAAGATAAAAACAGGCTCTGCATAGATACAAAAGAAATCCTAGTCTAGTATGTGACTTTGATTCTCTAAAATTAAAAGGATAAGTGATTTTAAAAATAAACAATTCAGTTATTTTATATTTAATAAGCATACACCGTTCTTTTAAAAATGTAAGTCTGTATCATATAATTTGAATAGAAAGTATAACAAATTATACTTTCCTGAGTACAAAAGAATCTGCTTTTTATGCCAAATGTGAACTGTCTACTAAATTGAACATTATTTTAAAAACATTTCTAAAAGAAAAATTAGTATTTGTTAGTAAAGTTAATGCTAATTTTTCAATAACTTAAATTAAAATTATTTAATAAAAGAAGAATAAGTGTGAAATAATGTAACATGGTGTATCGACTATTAAATAATCTCGCTTGTATAAACTTCATGGCAGTGGAAATTCCCTTTTGACTTTGTGAAGTGAAAAGGGATAAAAAGGCTGTATTCATATAAATGGAATCTGTAACTTTCTCTCTACCCACCTCTGTCACCCAGGGAAGTGGTTGTAAGATCCAGAACTGTTGGAAAAACCAAATTTGCCCTAGAATTTACCCAGGTCTTTCGAGTCCTTTGCCTTCCCTCACTGAAAAGAATTTCAGGGATTTGAATTTCAGAGCTTTGAAAAAGGAATAGATTTTATTTGGAGGTTCTGAGGAAGGGAGGGAGAAGTTAAGAGGATAAGGAGTAAAGTACTCAAGCATGAGTATAGGCTTCACCGAATGATGTGCGAGCCCCGACAAATAATCAACCCATAAGAAGAGCTGGAAGGCACACATTCCAAGAGGGAAGTTGCAGGACACGTGAAGCCAGGTACTTTGTGCTCAGTCAGTACATATAAACCCCCTTTCCTTCTCATTTGGCTTTTATGGGGTTTTCCTGACCTGTCTGTCACACGTTGGGCTTCCAGTTCAATTAAAGACTTGTGTTGCCAGGAAAGTTGCCTAGGGAAATTCTCTTGGCCTTTTTTCCTTCTAGATCATGCCCCTGTAGAAGTTCTAGTATTCTCCGAGTCTGCTTAGTGCCAGGTAAGACTCTTATTAGTGATGAAGTAAAGAGTCCAAATTCTATCAAATAGTTTTATTACATCTCAAGAAACCATTGTCAGTGTGTATGTGTGTGTGTGTGTGTGTGTGTGTGTGTGTGTGTGTGGTTGTGTGGTGGGGGAGATAGAATAAGGAGGCTTCTCTAATTGCTGCCTGTGTGTTTTAAACTGATCAATAAAAATAGACTATGACTGGATTTGAATAATTAAATATTTTGTAATTTTGCACAAGTAATGTTTTCTAAAAATATGACATGACAGTAACTTCTATTATTTAATTGCGGCAAAATAGTCTTATTACTCCAGAAATGTATAGGTTACAATAGCATTGAAAAGATAGTATAAGTAAGTGTATGACAAATGATATATGTAATTAAGTCAGTTATTTAATTCCAAAACACTTTTTATACTTCATCAATTATTGTGTCTGGGATAAGAAATAAAATTCCCTTTTTGACCATACCTAGTTATGTTTGGGAGTTATTCCTAGCACTGCCCTTAAGAATTACTCTTAGGGGGGGATAAAAATAAAAATTAAAAAAATGAATTACTCTTAGTGGTGCCCATGATATTATGGATTAACCCCAGATCAGCTGCTTGCAAATCCTGCAAAGCTGCTTGGAAAACCTGCTCTTTGTTGCTCCAGGTCCCAAAAAAACGTTTTTACTTGATTAACTGTCATCTTTTTAAGTAACCAATCAACACACTTAGTGTATTTGCATATTAAAATAAACAAAAACGCTCTCATAAGAAGATAGACAATAAAAGTTTGTAAACCATACTTGAATAAGACAATAGATCATTTTTGTAAGAAGATAAAATCATTGCACTGGGTTCTTTAAAGCCTATATTTTCTACCTTTTTATTTTATGCATCAATAATATGCATTTACAATAAGGATTGAGTCATTTTATACTAAAAGAAAATTAAGAAATAGAAATAGAAACAAAGTCATGACAAAATAGATTCAAACAAGGAAAGCTATCCCAAAAAGCATAACTAGAAGCCAAATGTATAAATTCAAAAAATCTCATCAGCTCATTGTTTGCTTTTCTGAGAAACCCATGCATAGTTTTATTTGAAGTTTGCTGACTGCTGTAAATGGAATTGTAGGAACGTAGATCTTGAAAAAATATTAGCAGCTTGGTACAGAACCAACAAGACTAAAGCTATTTGCCTACATGCCCCTCCTGCAGATGACAGGAATTGTTTGTAATAGAAGTGAATATTCTGGTAGAGACTATGCTGCTGGCAGAATCAGAAAACTACTACCAAGTGATGAGTATAAACTAGCACCAAGACAATTTGATTCACTGCCTTACCTATTCTCACCTCTGCCTGCCTATAAGGGAATTGACTATGTTAAATACATGACAAAGTTTCAGAGATGAAAATCTTGCTTTTTTTTAAATAGAGAGGGGTTGGTTTGGGCCCCAAAGACATGAGAACTAGGTAATTGGTACTTTTCATCTGATATGACTCTTTCTTCCTAATTTATGCAACAGCAACACTATGATCTTTTAAAGGGAGTTTTTTATTCTCTTTATATCATTCCCCCACTCTACCAGAGTCATAAAAATATAGGAACATTATGAAAATAAAGTAATAGTAATTATTATAGGTAAACAAAACTAAATAGATAAGAAAATAATACATTCTATGCAATTTTGAAGTTCCTTAAACATTATTGATTGTTGTAAAGCAAGCCTTAGGATGGACTTGGATG
The DNA here is from genome assembly GCA_004027635.1 of Crocidura indochinensis. Classification (NCBI taxonomy): domain Eukaryota; kingdom Metazoa; phylum Chordata; class Mammalia; order Eulipotyphla; family Soricidae; genus Crocidura; species Crocidura indochinensis. Next base: position 13,670 of record PVKC010007644.1, read on the forward strand.
GAGAAGGAGACCTTTGTCTGCCATCCCAGACCACGTGGCTTCAACCTCCATTAACCGGAGGGTCTAGAGGTTCATGAGAGCGCCAGGTACAAATTTAACTCACAGGCAGGCTTCAGGCAGCATCAATTTTATTCCTGCTCTATCCACCACATGAGTGACCTATATCATAACCAATTAAGCATCAGCCATACTTAGCTAGCCCTGCATCTTCTTTCATCCATGTCACCTCTGACCTACATGCTGGCAAGGATCCAAAAGAGTGAAAGCCATAGACCATAGCCCCTAATCCTCCTAGATCAAGGCCTTATATCCCCTTTTCCAAGACTCCTCCCAGGAAATGGGCAGGGTCTTGCAGGTAAAGTAAACGTAATATACATTCCCAATGCCCCGTTCAGAAATGGATGATTCTCAGGTAGATACCTGTACCCTGGGGTGGATCTATAATTGATAACTAGGAAACATAAAAATATGTAAAAAATGAAAGTTGTAATAGACAATTTTCAAATATAAGCAAAATAAAGTGGAAGAAATTCATCATGAAATAATTACACAAACCTAAGGAATTCTTCAACAGAGTATGAACATATTGTAAATAAATAGTCTGCTCATATAAAGAACAGCTCGATAGATAAATATAACATGAAAAACAAATCAAACCTTACAGAGGAAAGAATATCAGAAATTGAAGAAAATAATAGTAGTCATTCAAGTGGAAGAAGAGAAATATCTAAGATTAAAAAAAATAGGAAAATATGAAATATCAGATTTAATTATAAAATATAAAATAAGTATTATGTATGTTCCAGAAGCTGAAGAGAGAAAAGCAAATATTATATTTAAATAAATATGAACTGAGAGCTTCTAAAATTAAGAAAATACATATATATATAGCTGCCAGAAAATTGGGATAATACCCACTTTCCTGAATTCAAAATGGCCAAACGACACATCACTATTAAATTATCAAAAATTGGTGTGGAAGAGATAGTATAATGAAAACGACCTTGAGTACAACCCACCTATGTTTGATCCCCAGACTTAGATACAAAGGATCCCTGATAACATAGACAGAAATAAACCCTAAGCATTTCTGGGTGTGATCTAAAACAAAAAAAAATTTGGTTATTTGGGCCACACCAAGCTGTTTTCAGGGGTTGCTCCTGGCTCTGTACTATGAAATCACTCCTGTGATGCCAGGAATCAAAACTGGGTATATTCTGGGTCTACTGTGTGCAAAGCAAATTCCCTACCACTGTGCTATATCTCTGGCTACCAAAAAAAATTCTTAAAAGTCAGTTAATAAAGAAAATATTGAAAACTGAGGAAAATGATGTAACAAAAAATCACTTCTATGAAACTTTTATAAAATTTCTTAACTGAAATCGTACAACTTTCTAAGATAAAATTAAACAGCATATTCACTTACTAAATGACAAAAATAAACATATAAGGAACTTTAATACTGGACTTTAAAACTTTAATAATTTAATAAATTTAAAATATTAATACTGGACAATTATAAATTGAACACAAGAGAAATAAAAGTATTTTCAGACAAAGATAAACTAATTGAGTTTATCACTATGGGATGTCTAGTTTATAAAAAATATTGAAAGGGGACTAAAGAGATAGTACAGGAGGTAGTGCGCTTGCTTTGCATGTAATCAACTCTGTTTAAACCCCTGCACCACATATGAATCTCTGAGCGCCACAGAGAGTGATCCTTGAATGCAGAAGCATAAATAATTCCTGAGCACAGCTAGTTTTCGCCAATAAACCACAAAATAAAAAGACAAAACAAAACAAATTTTGTAAGGATAGTTTCCAAATGTAAAAAAGAAACTAACGAACAAAATGTCTAGAGATATATTTTTGATTTTTGGCACTTGTCTTGCTCATGTCTGACCCAGGTTCAGTTGAGGGAATGATCCCTGTGCACAGAGCAGAAGTAAGCTTTGTACATTCCTGAGTGTGGCATAAAAGCAAAAACAACCAATCAACAAAGAACAAAAACCCTTAAGCAAAGTTATAAATAAATTGGCAAGGTGTCTGCTTGCTCTCACTAGCCTAGGATAGACTGCGGTTCGATCCCTGGCATCCCATATAATTCCCCAAGCCAGTAGCGATTTCTGAGCACATGACAGGAGTAACCTCTGAGCGTCACAGGTTGTGCCCCCAAAAATTGAAATTTAAAAGCATAATTCACTTTAGTTGTGAGTTAATAACAAAATGAATGGGAGGAAGTAATGGACTAAAGAAAACAGATATGAAAATATTGATACAAATATGATGTTAGTTACAAAAAAAATCTTTCTTTTTCTTTTCTTGTTAGTGTTTTGGGAACTATATGATTAAGACATAAGGAAAGTAAGTAATTTAACTCCTATATAATCTCTCCAGTTCCTGATATTTTAGTACTGCATGTACCTAGAAGACTGTTCATAATGTTGCACTGAATGAATGAAAAATTAATGAATATATAATAATCTCTCTTCTCTGAGTTGAGAGACTAAGTGACTAAAATACTGGATGGGAATAAAGTTAGATAAGTCTTGTAATCTGTAAAATTATGACTTAAAATATATAATTTGAAATGCTTCCTGGCATGCAAAGTACAAATAGATTAAAGATTAGAATGTGGAATGTGGGGAAGAAAAGGAAGAAGGAATAAATAAAATAAGGAAAGAAGAGCACAAAATAAAGGGAAAAGTGAGACAAAAGGAATGAAGGGAGGAGAGAAGCAGGAATAAAGGGAAGGAAGGAGGGAAAAGGAAGAGGATGAAGGAAGGAAGAAAGTAATGGATGGAGGGAAGAAGTTCATTTTAGAAGGATTTTTTAAATTTAATCACTGTGATTATAAAGTTTTTGATAATAGTTATTTTTCATAGATAAAATCATTCATATTTGAGTTGCAGTTATACAATGTATAAGAACTTTCAACAGTGCACATTTCCTGCCACCAATGTCTCCAATCTCCAGTTTTCCTCTCACACTCCCTGGTTCCATTTTCCCTCCCACTTACCCTTTCCTGCCTGTCTGATAGGGTGTATTGCATATCACTTTATCTACTGATAGCACCCAGTTCTTGATCAAAGTGATCAATTCCAAAAATCACTCTCATTGTAGATGCTCTGTATTCTAACTGCACTCTTCGCTCTTTGTGACAAACTTTCTATCACCGTCCATTTAATCATTCTTTCTTTTATTTCTGCATACCATCCCCACACTTTTATTTTCTTTATATCCCACAAATTATTATTATTCTATAGAATAAAAGATTATTCTATTTCTATCACTTAGATAATAATCTTCATGCACATCCATGTATAAGCAAATCTCATGGCATAATTACAAATAAATATCTGAATCAGAGTAACTTCAAGAAAAAGTGAACAATTAATATGACCACTAGAAAAATTCATCTAAATAAAAAGGGTTAAAGAAACAAATGGAAGATGAAAAACACAATTATAATACAACCAAATATCAAGAGGTTTTTTTCTTACTTTATTCTATCCAACTAATGCTGAGGATTAACTGTAGAAATACTTGTTTTAACAAATAGAGACTAGAGAGAAGAAATTACAACATTTTCCAGATTTCTTAATTTGCATAGGTTTTACATCAACTGAGATAATGTAATTCCCTTCAATATCATAGAAGAACACTAATTCCAATGCTGCATATTTCTGTTCATTTATCTATAGAGCTACACTTTCAAGTAAGTTAAAAGTATTTATTATAATATTAATGTAAACCTTATAGAGTGAAGAAGTAAGAAATTATCTAACTTGAAATATGGGTACAAAACCCAAGAACCTACATGGTAGGTATGACTGGGCATACTTGTATTCACACAGTCATTATATGCTAGGAAAAAACCTCCTCCTCCTGAAGCTACTCTTATCCCAGAGATTCTAAATGACTTCTTTCAATTTCAGTAGATTTGAGTAGATTTTTTTTCTAACTATGTAAGATGAAGAAATAAAATATTGATAACATGAACTTGAGGATTTTTCTCACACTTCTATTACATAAAAAATGTGTCTGTGTTGGAATGACTTATCAAAAATATATTGAGAGCAGCTAGAGAACACTCAATAGTATGTCTGCCTTGCATGCAGCTGAACTGCGTTTGATCCCTGGTGGCCCATATGCTTTCCTAAGTGCCACCAGGAGTAATTTCTGAGTGAAGAGACAAGTGTATCCCCTGAACATTACAAGAAGTGGCCCCCAAATCCGTATATACAAATAATAGTTTTAAATTACTTCTAATGCTTCTTAAATAATTGAAGTTTATTATATATCACTCTTTTCTTTTTGCTAAATTTTAGAAACTAGACATTTCATGAATTAAAATAATTATCTATTATTTTTTTTGTTTGCATTTAGCAGTTCTCAGGACTTTCTCCTGACTGTTTTTAGGAATTACTCCTATTGGGCTCTTGGATTTACCTTGACCAATGGTATGCAAGGTGAATGTTCAACCCACATTACTATCTATTTGGCCCATAGATCTAAGTTTTTAAATTACTATCTTAATTTTGGGGTCACTTCTGGCAGTTTCAGGCATTACTCTTGACTCTTCCAATTCCAAAGCCGGTTCTGGTAGGCTCAGAAGATTCCTGGTATGTTGAGATTGAATCCAGTTTAACTGTGTGCAAAGAAGTTCCCTATCAGCCATATCATCTCTCTAATCCTAATTTTATACTAAAGAGCACACTTCCAGGAAACAAACTTTTACTGAGTCCCTTTTATTTATAGGTGAAAAACATAAAAAGTATTCAAACTCTAATTATAAGCAATTATATATTCTTGGTAGAAAAGACATATCATTAATATTCAAAAAGGTATTTCACTTTATCATTGAGAAAATTTAGAGAACTCTACAAAATAATGTATTTACAATTCTATTCCAAAATTATCAACATACACCATATGTTTGTTAAGTGTTGCAAGCACGTTTTCCTTTTATGTTTCCATTCTTTGCCTATTTTGCACATGTGCATACTCATTATAAATTGCATTAAAACCGTGTTTTACAATTATTGTTGAAATTCTTTTTAATTAGCCTAATATACTGCAAATACTAGATAACACATTTTAATAAAATACTTAAACTGTTTAATAGAAAGGTAATTACTGTTATAAATTATGTTCTAAATATTTGACACTAAAATAAAAGATCATGATACATAAATATATATCTTCAATGGAAAAAATGTTGCAAAATAAATGCAATGACTGTGCTATTTCATATTTTGTAATAGAATACTGAAAGTAATTTGCAGTATGGTTTACATTAAGCAAAGTACATGAATACATTTTTAAAATAGCTTCATCTTTAATACTGATAACAAAATAATATAGCTCTAGCTATATTCTCGGGCCAGAGAAATAATACAGTGAGTAGGATGCTTAAATGGGAGAATTTGGTTTGATCTTTAGCACCACAGAAAGTTACCCCAGTCATGTCAGAAATAATCTGTGATTAAAGAAGATCCACTGAGTAAAACTAGGTATGTCCCAAACATAAACAAAGCAAGAAAATGTATTCTCATTCTATTTATTTTTTCTATATTTAATCAGTTTTATTAGGTATAATTAAAATATAATATTATGTAAATTGCAAGTGCATAATATAGTATCCAGTACATGTTTATATTGCAAAATAATTACTAAAATAAGTTCAATTACTACCATCATAATCTAATACAATAGTCATTTACTTATTGTTGTGAGAACTAATAATATGTTTTCATATAAGCAGCTTCCTAATATATATCCAGTATTGTTAAATATAGTTAGAATCCTATAAATTTAATTAAGGTAAATTAAATTCTCAATCCTATTTATCTTATAACTAAAGATTGAAACCTTTTGTAAATATTTCCAATTTTTCCCTATTGCAAACTCTGCCTCTGGAAACCACAATTCTGTTCTGTTTCTATATGTTAGAATTTATGACTCCATATACATATGATATAATATAGTATTTTTCATTTTTTTAAATTTTTATTATGACTGAATTTCATTACACAGAATTATTTACAGTACATAATGACAATGAATGAAGGGCACTTCCACCACCAATGTTGTCCTCCCTCCACTCCTGTTCCCAGCATGTCTCCCATATCTCCCTCCTTTACCCCCTCTCCCCCCAGAATACTAGTCTAACTGGTCTCCACTTTACAGCTTGTTGTAGGTTGGGTATCTATTCTGTTTGGTGTTCCAGTCTTGTCATTTTTTATTTACACTACATGTTCATATGACTGGTGTCCTGGTAACATCCTTTTCTACCCTCAATTTAAGAGGCAGAATGGTTCAAGTGATGCTATTCTGTTTGAGATAAAAAGATTAAGGAAAGGAGAATGAACAATTTAGTATCAACTACTAAAAGAAAATGAAATTAAAAAAATCACTGAATAATATCCACAAGAGTGAAAAAAAAAGTGGAAGAAAAAAGAGAAAGAAAATAATATCAAAAACGGATAAAAAAAAACAGAAAAAGAAATACTGGAGTGGCAGGGTTTGGTGTTACCCCACTTTTTTATTTTTATTTTTATTTTTTTTGTATAGGCACAGTAAGTATTGGAGGAAGTAAGGAAATTTCCATGGCCTAAGGTATTCAGGGTTTCTCCACTCCTGGAGCATATTGTCATGGGAACAACCACCGGCTCCATACCATTGCCATATCCCAGGGGTTTTGTTTGTTTGTTTGTTTTTTGTTGTGGTGGTGGTGTCAGGAAACTTTCCCCTTGGTTGTGGATGAGAAAATCAGGTCACTGTAGAAAGCAATCTCGGTATTTGAGCATGTCCTAAGACAGGCCTAGGGTAGAGTCTTTAAGGTTCTAGAGGTTTTTTCAACATTGCTGATGTGTTCAGTTTTCTGTATCATGTGCTCCATGTTTTTACTAGTTCCCTAAGCCAAAGTCTAGGAAATCATGGTTCCAAAGGTTCTGCTCATCTTGATTTTTGTAGGAGATCTGGACTATACCTTAGGGTAGGTTTTTCCAGGTAAGTTCTGCCCAGTCACTGTAGTCAAAGTCAGTTTTCTGAAGGTAGTGCTCTTATTTTTCATAGTTCAAAGGACGATACATCTTCTGATTTCCATTTAGTGTTAGGTGATGTGATAGGACCTCCGATCTTAGGTCAAGTTGACATTTCCTCGCTGTCCACGTTGTCCTCTTAACACTAGCACAAGTATATCTCCCAAAAGAGCTTAGTTCCTGGTGTTGTTGCAGGGAATTTTTTCAGTTCTATGTCTGGATCTGGGATTAGAGAATGAACAGTGTCCGATCTCATGGAGACTGAGTTGTATCCACATGATATATGTCCAGGATGGGAGGTACCCTTGTGTAAAAAGTTTGAGTTCTTATCCTTAGAAGATAAGATCTTCTGTCTGAGTCTATGATTCCCCCTTATTTACTATGCCTATACAAAAACGTATGGTGTCCTTTTGTATTGCTAGTGCTATTCCGAGTAAGGATGACAGGCTGCACATACAGTATCTGTGGTGTGGTCTGAGCTGTTATCCCAGGCAAGACAGTTTCTTGGTTTTTGTACCAAGCAGCACCCAAGCTGAAAATATGCATATATAAAAATAGAGCAAATAGATTAAACTAAAAAAAAAAAGATAAATTGGGAAAAAAAAGGAAAAGAAAGGTATTTGAAAAAAGAAAGTGATGGGGGAGGCTATCTGTATGTTTAGGAGTATATATCATAAGATGCATTATTAATATGATATTAAGGTTACATAGGCAATATAGGGCTCATAATTATGTCTTCTGAGATACTCTTGTGGAGAGTGGAAGCAAAGGCACTTTTTCGTATCAAAAATTTTGGTTTTGAGTGTAAGATATGATTTGTGGCATTTCAGAGTCCTGTAATGTCCTTGAGTTGGGAGTTTTGCTGCAGCTCATTCCAGTATTATTTATCAGTCCATGGTTAGACGGGGGTGAGAGGGGTCACAAGCTTGAGCCAACAGGCGTGTTGGTTGTGGTTTCTTGTTGAGACACGAGAAGGGGGATCGAGAGGGTGTCTTTCTTTGAGGAGCTGGATGGTGGTTTGTTGTTGGAGGAGGTCGGATTTGGTGCCTATCAAGGTAAGAACTGAGGGAAAAGAGGGGTAAAAAAAGGGGGGTAACAAATCTGGGTTTCGATAAGGGGTAGTATAAAGGTCTCTGGGTTTGGAAGGGCAATGTATAAGTGGGGCTATATTCATTATATAGATGAATAGTTTAAGATTAAGGCTTGGAAGTCAGAAAGGACTTTCAACATTATAAAAAGTAATGTTCACATAAGCATTGATTTCAGAGATCTATTTGAGTGCAATCCTCCCTTTATAATATCCATTTCCTTTCCTATAGTCAAGGACAAGAGTATTTATGGATGATGTTATAAAGGGTATTTGTGGTGCAGGCTCTAATGCTAATGCTAAAGCTAACTCTAATGCGCCCGCAAGATTTCGAAAATACTTATCAATAAAAACAAAAGATAGTACTGCAGAGGGTCTGTTATGGATAAGGGAATATTACTTTGGCTAACTGTCTACAGTTTGTGAATGCATAGGGGGTGGAGCTACCCTCCACCCCACACCCTCCCCCAGGGCCCAGCTTACCAGATGTGACCCTGAAGACCCTCTGACATGGGGGAGTCTGGCCCCCCAGACAAATGGGAAGTCCGGGGGGTCTTTGGCTAGCTGTCCATCAAAGTGCCCACCACATGCCAGTGCAAGACCAGGAGAACTCCTGGCATATGGTAGCTCTGAGCCCAGTTCTGGCCCCTGCTGTTTGTGAATGCATAGGGGGTGGAGCTGCCCTCTACCCCACACCCTCTTCAAGGGCCCAGCTTACCAGATGTGACCCTGAAGACCCTCTGGCGTGGGGGAGTCTGGCCCTCCAGACTAATGGGTAGTCGGGGGGGTCTTTGGCTAGCTGTCCATCCCAGTGCCCACCATATGCCAGTGCAAGACCAGGAGAACTCCTGGCATATGGGAGCTCTGAGCCCAGTCCTATTTTTCATTTTTAAAAACTTCTATTGTATTAGTGCCCTGAGGATTTAGTCATTTTATTCCAAATATCAATGTCTTTAATTTTGGTTACTATATAATATAATTTACTGATAAGACTTTTCTTTTACCACAACCATTTTTGCTTACTCTCTATTCTATTCCATTAGTGTATGTCTTATTTTTATTGAAACATGCAATTCTTTTGTTTGTTTGTTTGTTTGTTTGTTTTCTGTTTCTGGACCACATTCAGTGGCTCTCAAGGGTTAATTGCCTGACTTGCCTCAGACCAGGAAGAAGCTGCCATTGCCACTGCTGCTAATTTGCTCAGGGTGGCCCCTTTTAACCCACCTTCTTTAGCTGTGGACTGTTGCTCACTATCTGAATCGGCTTTTAACTGACCTTCAGCTGGAAGACATTTCTTGTTCAGTGACTCATAGGAATCGATTTTCAGACTCCACAAGACCACATTGCAGGATGAAGCTGTGCTCTGAATTTTATACCTCTTGACTATTTCTCTTTGTTTTAACAATTATAATTTTATTTTAATAATATTTTTATTTAAGCACCATGATTACAAACATGTTCATAGTTGGATTTCAGTCATAAAAGGAACACCCACCCTTTAATAGTGCAACATTCCCACCACCAGTGCTCCCCATCTTTCTCCCCACCACCACCTGCCTGTTTTCAGGAAGGCATTCTACTTCTCTTACTTACTGACATTGCAATAATAGTTATTTCTCTAACTGCACTCACCACTCTTTGGTGAGCTTCATATTGTGAGCCAATCCATCTATCCCTCATCTCTATTGTCTCTGGGAATTAATACAATAATGCATTTTATTTTTCTTAAAACTCTTAGATGAGTGAGACTATTCTGTGTCAATAACTCTCACTCTGCCTAATTCCACTCAGCATAATAGTTTCCATTATCATTCATGTATAGGAAAATTTCATGACTTGATCTTTCCTGATGGCTGCATAATATTCCATTTGTACATGTACCACGGTTTCTTTGGCCATTCATTCATTGAAGGGTATCTCACTGGCTTCTAGATTTGGGCTTTATGGAAAGCAATATGGAATGTTCTCAAAAATTTGGAAATTATCTCCTATATGATTCAGGTATACCACTCCTAGTGATATACTCTAGGAGCACAAAAATCACAATACCAAATGACTTCTGTACACCTATATTCATCGCAGTGCTATGTAGAAAAGCCCCCAATGACTTGAAAATATTTAAAGGGAATATATAAATTTCCTTCAAATATTTTGCTAGATATATTTCCTTAATATGTATGATCCATTCTGTGTATTTTCTTATGTAGTTATAAATATTTTATTTCCCACCCCCTTTTTGAATTTGTTTACTTTGAAATTCTAGTACATAAGTTTCTCTTGGGTTCTAAGTTCATGTTATAACCAGGTTATAGGGATTGTTTAGTTTGTTATTTTTACTCCATTATGCACCAATAGTATCACGTGGCATTTTTTTTGTATAGGCACATTAAAATGAGGAATTCTTACATATAGAAAGAAGTCATTATTTAATACAGTTAGTAACTTATAAATTTTAAATTGCAGGGTGACTTTAACTCTGATCATTTGTCATAGTGACTTGACTTAGACTTCAGTCATTCAGATCAGCTGTTTGCCCCCAAACTTTGGGTCCCATCTAAGTAACTAGCATAGTTTTCTGCACCAGCATCAAGAATTAAACTTCTCCCAATTACTTGCTCCAGAGTGGGTTTATATGACACCCTGATGACTGGAAAAAAGCATAAACTTGTTCAGGGTTATTTTCCTTCATCAATACCTAAAGGTGAGATGAAACCAGGAATAGCTCTGTGATACTCTGACTTCAACATAGAATATGTGCAAAAACCAAGATCTTTAATTACAGAAGCCTGACTGTGACAAGTGTGATTGAGAAGAACTGATCCTTGAACCATGAAGAAAGACACTGGGTTGAGACAACTTAGTATACCCAGAGCATTTCACTGGTCTTATTGTAGGATGCACCACAAAGAGGGACACCTAGTTTTAGGTCAAAGTTTTTACTTTCTATTTTCCTCAACTTTTGCTATCACTATGCAATAAAAAGCCACCTTCTTTTTTGTATATTTTATATTAAGATTCTGCCTTTTCCATAGAATCTGGGAACATGGATTACTTGTTTGACTTCATATTTCTTGCATTTTTTCAATAAAACTAAGAACAAATAAAGAAAAAAGGATGAAGGGGACAAGTGGCCTCAGGTGAATTGGTGAAGAAAAAAAAAGAACAGAACTAAAAGAACAAACCAAAGTCTACAACAAAAGAATTAAGACACCTAAACTTTAATATCTAAATTTAAAGTGGACCTGTTATACTGGTATGCTAGGTGGGCAAAGAATGGTGTTCTGGGATGCACTCTGGGAACATCATTGGAGGGAGGTTAACATTGGTGGTGGGAATAACCTTTATTCAATGTATATATGAAATACAACTATGAATAATTTTGTAGATCACAATGGTTTCAATAAACCAAAAAACATGTCAGTCCCATATATCTCATAAAATCTAGATTTCTATAACAAAAATATTTATTTGTGTTAATTTTAGATAACTCAAACTTATCATAAAGTGTTCTATAAAAATAGTTTTTGTTAAAATAATATCAATATTGTCAAGCTTCATTTAAAGTCCATATGAATCAAATAGTTATTAATATTTCTGTAAACATATTTAAAATATTAGGAAATACTAAAAATTAATAAAATAATATAAAAATATGAGCTTTTTTCTAGTTAAGTTCTGTCAGTCCCTTGTATATCATAGATATAAGCCCTTTATCTGAAGACTATTGAGTGAATAGTTTCTCCCATTCTGTGGGTGGTCTTTATATTCTAGTCCTTATTTTCTTTGTGTGCAGAAGCATCACAAAGAGTCCCATCTGTTTATCTCTACTTACACTTTTTTGGACGGATCTGTTTGCTCCTTGAATATGCTTTTAGTTTTAATGCCATGGAGTGTTTTATCTACATGCTCTTCTACATAACTATGGTTGTAGTTATCAAGGTCTTTAATTCATTTGGAACTGACCTTTGGGAATGGTGTTATATGAGGTTCGAGTTCACTTTTTTGCATGGGGCTGACCAGTTGTGCCAAAACCACTTGTTGAAGCAGCTTTTCTTGCTCCATTTTGTGTTTCTTGCCCTTTATTAAAAATTAATTGTATGTCTGGGAAACATAATCTGAATACTCAAATATATTCCATGGATCTGAGGGTATGTCTTTATTCCAATACCATTCTATTTCAATGACCATTGCTTTGTAGTACAATTTAAAACTGGGTAAAGTGATGCCTCCCATCGTCTTTTTCCTTAGAGTTTCTTTAGCTATCCTAATTCTATCAATAATGTGTAGTAGAAATAATCAGACAATTTCTTTTTTTTTTGTTTTGGTTTTTGGCCACACCTGGTGACGCTCAGGGGTTACTCCTAGCTATTAGCTCAGAAGTCGTTCCTGGCAGGCACAGGGGACCATATGGGGAACCAGGGGGTCGAACCGCGGTCTGTCCTAGGTTAGCGCAGGCACCTTACTTCCAGCACCACTGCCCGGCCCCCAACAGACAATTTCTTAAAGAAGAAATACAAATGACCAAAAGCACATAAAATACTCCACATTGTTTTCTGACTAATTATCAGATGCAAATCAAAACAACAATGAAATACCATCACATGTCACAGAGACTTGAACACATCACAAAGAATAAGAACATTCAGTGCTGACAGGGATGTGGAGAGAAAGGAACTTTATTCATTGCTGGTAGGAATGCCTTTGGTCCAGCCTTTCTGGAAAACAATATGGAGATTCCTCAAAAACTTTAAATTGAACTCTCATATGATCCAGCCATAGCATTCCTAGGGTTTATACCTAGGCATGCAAAATCATTATACATAATTACCTTTTGCACACATATCCATTGCAGCACTATATACAATAGCCAGAATCTGGAAACAACCCAGATGTCCAAAGACAGATGAGTGGCTAAAGGAACTGTGGTATATATACACAATGGAATATTATGCTTCCCTCAGAGAGATGAATTCCATGGATGGACATGGAAACTCATGCTGAGTTAAATAAGTCAGAAGGAGAAAGACAGAATTGTCTCACTCATGTATGGTAGTTAATAAAAATAAAAGACATTATTATAATGATGCACAGAGACAATAAAGATACAAGTTGGAAGGTCCAGCCCATGTTATGAAGCTTACAACAAAGGGTGGTGAGTACAGTTAGAGAAATACTACACTGAGAACTATCATGACAATGTTAGTGAGTGAGAGAAATAGAATACCTGTCTCAAAAAACAGGCAGAGAGTGAGGAAGGAGGAAAATGGGGAGGGGGCATTGGTGGTGGAAATATTGCATTGGTGAAGGGGGGGTGTCCTTTTATATAACTGATATACAATTGAAAACATGTTTGTAATCATAGTGCTTTCATATAGATGAAATCAATTTAAAGGATATTATTTAAAAGGAGAAAATATGAGCTAAGAACAAATTTCATATGTGTGTTGAATATAATTTTAGGTATCCAGTAAACACATCATCAAGCATCTACTCTTAATGACATTCTCTACTCTAAAACTAGTCTAAAACAGAAACCTAATAACAATATTTGGAGAGTTTTAATGCACAGTAAATAAAAATAATCTTTTTTATAAGTAAAATTTTATATAGCATGGATTAAATTAAAATATAAGCAACATTAAATAACTACTAACTAATTCATTATTAATACTACATAGTGTACTGAGAAATAATTTATCTATAAATATTAGGATTACATCAGTTGTATTTGCTTGTTTATTTTGTCTTGTTGCTTTGCTTTATTTTGAGGTCACACACAGTAGTTTCCAAGGCCTACTCCTGTTTCTGTGATCAGGGTTTACTCTTGCTAAGGCTTAGAGAAAAATAGCAGAAACTATACCTAACTCAAATACATGCAAGATTCTTATGTTCTGTGCCTTTTCTTACCTCGCTTGTATTTGATTTTGTGTAATAAAGAATATAGAAGACAGATAGCATAGTAATACTGTAATATAATCATTCTACTAAGCATAGGTGATTAAACAGATTATAAATTGTGGTTTTAATTTAACTTATTAATATTATATCAACCATATTTTAAGTAAGAAATACTATGAGAAAAATTTTGTTGTATTGATGTAATTGTTTTCTTTTTATCAGACATAGTGTTGCCAGTTTTATTCCAAGCACATTTGACCCTTCATTGTGTAGAACTGGGATATGATTAATTTCAGAGGGAAAGATTGAATTGCATGTTTGACTTAGAAACAAAGCAGAGTAGTAAATATAAATAATTCAGAAGTTGGATTATTGCCCTAATATATCTGTATATCAAAAATATGCGGGGGGGGGGGAAGCTCAGGGTTTACTTCTGATCCTGTGTTCAGGGATAACCCCTGACAGTGTTCATATACAAATTTGTGAATCAAACCCACGTCAGTCATATAAAGAACAATTACCCTACTCTTGCTCCAGCTCTCAAATACAACTGTATTAATAAAATAAGTGTGAATTAATGCATTATGTTTTGTTGGAAGCCGTCTATCTTCTCTAATTTTTCTCCCCTCTCTCTTTGCTCCTCTCCCTGATCCCTCTCTAATTTCAGTCTCTACTCTCTTTCTCTTTTTCTTCTGATCTCATTTTTTTCTCACTCTTCATATGTCTGCAAGAAAAGGTAAACTATCCTGGAGTCCTTGGCAGAGGTTTAGGCTGTTTCATTTTCTCAAAAATACATGTATTACTCCAGCTTGAGTCCACAACTCAAAAACTGAGATGATAGAAAGCAGCTCTAGCATTATGTAGATGAAAGGACTTTAGGTGAAACTTGATAGCTACCTATAGAGCTGGTAACATGCTAGCAAACATGTTGTCATATAAGTGTTTATAACATATGGTACCAACCCTAACTCAAACCAGAGACACTCTCCTGGGTGACCAAGAAAGACTAAATAGGATGTAGACGCATTCTTCTCTCTGGGTAAACTTCATTGCTCCCACTTGGCTTCAATAACTAAGATAAAAACTAACACTAGTTTTTGGGCCACACCCAGTGACGCTCAGGGGTCACTCCTGGCTATTTGCTCAGAAGTCGCTCCTGGCAGGCACGGGGGACCATATGGGAACCAGGGGATCGAACCGTGGTCCGTCCAAAGTTAACGCGGTAAGGCAGGCACCTTACCTGCAGCGCACATTTTTTTACACAAGGGTGCCTCCCATCATGGACATATATCATGTGGATACAACTCAGTTTCCAGGAGATTGGACACTCTCCGTTCTCTAATCACAGATCCCAGACATAGATCTGAAACAACTCCCTGCAACACCATCAGGAACTAAGCCCTTTTGGGAGAAATGTTGGTGTTAGTGCTGATAAGACAACGTGGACAGCAAGGAAATGTCAACTTGACCTAGGACCCGGAGGTCCTATCATATCACCTAACACTCAGTGGAAACCAGAAAATGTATTGTTCTTTGAAATATGA
>PVKC010007645.1:0-29257 GCA_004027635.1 Crocidura indochinensis
AAATGCTATTTTAACAATATTCTCAAAATATCTAGCACTTTATATTTAACATACAATATTTGTAAAAACTAGATTAAAATTTCAAGAAAGTCTATTATATTATATTTCAAAATTTTCCCAAATAATTGGCAATGAAAGCAGAATGGATCTTAAGCCTACTGTTATTTTATAGAGAGTAGTATGCATATATAATTCAATATAAAGTAAATATTTAACACGATGTTTTCTACAAGTGTACATTTACTTCAAAACACATCAAAATGAACACTCTTAGCAATAATTAATGTTTTCTCAAGCAAACACAATATGCATTTTTAATAAATTGAAACATGAATTTTATAATCAGTCAGTTCCTGTTTAATCACCAGTGGTACTACCCATTACTATAAACACTAATTTACACATGTATAAATGTGTTACTAATTTACACATTTATAATCACTGGCTTACTAAAAGTATAGTCATATTTAATCAATGTCAAAGATATTTTTCTTGAAAAGCAACCATTTATTAGAACCAACACAAGAGTACGAAAAGAGGAAAAAGAAGGGTAGAAGGAAAGAGAATGAGGCCTGCATCAGATGTGAATTTCGGGAACAAATACATTGCATAGTTTCAAGCATTTACATTTAAATTGTGATTTGTTTCAGAAATCAGATTAGACCAGAAACTAAAATTCATCTTCTGGAGCAGTGGTCCTCAAACTATGGCCCACAGGCCACATATTGTATTTGTTCCCGTTTTGTTTCTTCACATCAAAATAAGATGCATGCAGTGTGCATAGGTGTTGCATATGTAAACATTTCTAATCTTATCATGATTTGGAATTTTTATGTATAAACATTTCTGGACCTACCCTGATCCTACCCTGATCAGTGATTGGACCCTACTCTAGGGTGTGACCTGACATTCTGCCCCTACCCTAGGGTGGTACCTGATTCTAGTGTATAAAACAGAGGTCTGTGGAAGGCTTAGGGCTTTGGGTTGGAATGGATGCTGAGTCATTGGACCTCAGTTCTTTCCACCGAATAAAGCTGGTATTTCCACAAGTCTGACTCTCCGTGAGCTGTTTACCCGCCAATTCACTTCAGAACCGCTGGTTACTGGGTGGTAGACGCGTTCACCGAGCTGGAGGGGAGAGAACTCATCCTCCCTACCTCAATTAGCCAACCTCTCCTGGGAACTGATTTCTTCACATAGGAATTTGTTCGAATGTTTTGTTTTTACTATAGTCTGGCCCTCCAATGGTCTGAGGGACAGTGAACTGGGCCCCTGTTTAAAAAATTTGAGGACCCCTGTACCTGGAGTTTCTTAGGTTCCATTCTGTGGAAAGACCAGTCTGGCATGAGAACCAACTATTGGCTACTGGCAGAGATAGAGGTGTAGACCATAGTCTCTTCATCTTTGAGGTTCCATAGAACCAACAAATATGAGAGTACTAGAGGAAAAGAGCGCATGATCTTTGGAGAAGTAGAAGCTAGGTCCTTGTGTTTTTTATGGGTTATAATTCTGGGGCCAAGGAAAGGGAGTAGAGTGTGAGGCCTATAGGGAGGAGAGTCCCTAAACTAGGATGAAAAGTAAGGTTCAAGTCCACACCAGGGCAAACAGAAAGAATGCACAATTCAAAGTTTCCCCAAACCAGGAATTCAAAATCAAAGTCAGGTTTTGCATACTGAGAGATAATGGATTCTCAACAATGAACTGGATAAACTTTAAAGGAGTATCGTAATTTAAATGAGTTTAATGTGCTTCTAGTAAAACCAATGTTATTTTTCAATGGTAGAGGACAGAAAAGTGTTTACGTTTCCTGAAACATGACTTCTGGGGAGGCAGAAGCTATGTGCTGATACTTCAGAGCATTTACCCAGCTTTCTTAGGTCCAATTTGGGGAGTGATATGCAACAACGTCAGTCAAACCCAATGGGTTTATTTTACTCCGAAAGGCCCAAGTCTGTTCCCAGGGAACCCTCCTTTCTTACTTGCACACAGAACAAAGAAATGACAATCCCACCACATGATTCTTTGTCCAATTATCTTGATTCTGAAGAAAACTCTTTGTTGGTGCAATATCAGAAAATACAAAATTCTGGGGCTGGAGTGATGATACAGTGGTAGGGCGTTTACTTGCATGCAGCTAACCTCGGACGAACCGCAGTTTGATCCCCCAACATCCCATAACTCCCCCAAGCCAGGAGCGATTTCTGAGCGCCTAGCCAGGAGTAACCCCTGAGTGTCACTGATGTGGTCCCAAAATCAATAAAAAACGAAAGAAGAGAAGAGAAAAGAAAAGAAAGGAAAAGAAAGAAAAAAGAAAAGAAAGAAAAGAAGAGAAAAAGAAAAGAAAATACCAATACTTCCCCAAGACCATACTAATAACTCTGCATGACTGAGACTAAAACATTCAACACTGTCAACATTTGAACTAGCAGCTTTGAGGAGGGGTAGAGGGCAAAGAAGCTGCCAAGATCACAAAGCAGTTCCAACCTTGGGGCAACTAATTGAGAACAAAAGCTATTTAGGCCCAAGAGGTACTCCAATAAGAATCCTAACATATCTTATCAACTTTGTTTTATAATGCCTCACAACACAGGATTATTATTACCTCCATTTGGTAGACTGGGAACTGAGGCAATGAAAGACTTGACTTGACCATGGTCGGCCATTATGAATCAGTTGAGGAGGATGACAAACACATTCAAGTTTTGTTCCACTTCCTAGAGCATTCTATGTCTCAAGAGTACTTGACAAATGACTTGCCTCTGAGGACCCTGAATTAAATGCATGGCGTAACAACAACTAAAAAAAATAACACAAAAAAAAAACCCTGGGGGACTATGGCAGACCTGGGTTTAATTCCCAGAAACCCATGATTTTATTGATTTTGGCACCCCACAAGGTTTTCTGAGTTCCCAAGGAGTGTCCAATGAGCACATACAGAGGAATAATCTCTGAACCCATCAGGTGTAGCCTAGAACCTATAAAAATTATTTTAAGAGTAAAAGAAATTTGACAATTATAATTCACTCTACAAAGTACATAAATTCAATCAACCCACAAGTAGGTACGGGTATAGCACCCATCTGAGCAATTATGAAGAAATGATCGCTTCTTTTCAAAGTCAGGCGATAATGGATATTTTTAAAATAGCATTAAAAATCTAACATTAATTGCATAAATTCTTTTGCAAAGAAATAATCCATTTCAAACTGTGGGTGAGGTAGAAAGATAGTAGAGTGAATGATTTTATGTGGGATCCTGAGTTTGATCCTTGGCATTGATAATAACCCCTTTCCCAATAAACAAAATTTCATTGTTAGCTAAGGTGAAAGAACCAATTTCGCAAAGATGTCCGTACTGAGTATCCCAAATTCTGAAAAATCCTGAGCACATCAGTGTGCAAGAAGAAAGGACTTTTGCTCCAGTGCTGGTTGGGGCCTGCTCTTAACAGCCAGGCTGGTGGCAAAGGGCAACCAGAGTGATGTTAGTGTTGGCAGCAACATCTCTACAGGTTGACAATGGCAGTGCTGGTACTATCAACCACCTTCATCAACTCTGATTCTCTCCACAATATCCTCCTGGTAGCATCATTCCCATATTTCTGCCTCAACATAACTCAGGTCCAAAACTAAAACCAGCAGTGCCATTTTTAGAAGTTGCTCAGAAATAAAAATATAAAACTGTGGGCTAGAAAGATAGCCCACTATGATGAGTGTATGATTTACATGACAGGGACACAGTACAAATTTCTGTATGGTCCTCCGAGTGCTAGGCAAATAAAGAAAAGAAAGAATATAATGAATGAATCCTAATTTTTCCTACAGGTGATGATAAAATATTCTCTGTAACAGTCAGAGACTCTTATAGAATTCTTTATTCCTCTTGAGGCAAAACTCTTCCACAAAAGAAAGACAAAGATAAAACAAGTTATATAAATGGCAATTAAGAAAGAATAATAATAATATGACTTCAATCAAAAATTAGTTTTTTTTTTTTTTTTGGTTTTTGGGTCACACCAGGCAGCGCTCAGAGGTACTCCTGACTCTATGCTCAGAAATCGCTCCTGGTAGGCTTGGGGGACCATATGGGATTCTGGGATTCGAACCACTGACCTTCTGCATGCAAAGCAAACACCTTACATTCATGCTATCTCTCTGGCCCCCAAAATTACTTTTGACAATAAAGAGATAGGTAAAAATTAAAGATTAATAAACAAAATTCCAAAAAACAAAAAACAAAAAAGACAGACATGAAGAAAACAGCAGGAGCAACACCCACACTTTGCATTTACCCTGGACTCTGGTGGAAATCCAGATTGTAAGAAGGGAGTAAGGTAAGTAGGAGGGGACACAACAGTCAGCATTGGACTCTCAGATCTTCTCAAAGAATCTCTAAACTAAAGATTTTTCTTAAAAGCACAGAATATAGTTATGTCATTGGGCCTACAAGCTTTAGACAGTAGAAGGGCAGAGATTTTAGTAAAGAGGGTAGGGCACGTGTCTTCCTTGCAGAGAGCAAGGTTTGATCCCTGACATCCCATATTGTCCCCTGAGGCTTCCAGGAATAATACTTAAGTGCAGAGTTAATTGTAATCCCTCAGTATCATAAATTGTGCCTTTCCCCCTCAAAAAATATATATATTTGAGGGTCTGGAGTGGTGGCGTGGTGGCGTTAGAGGTAAGGCATCTGCCTTGCAAGCACTAGCCTAAGACAGACCATGGTTCAATACCCAGGCTTCCCATATGGTCCCCCCAAGCCAGGAGTGATTTCTGAGTGAATAACCTCTGAGCATCACCCGGTGTGTCCCAAAAATCAAAAACCAATATATATATGTACATACAGACCTGTATTTTTGATTACTAGTCCTTTTTATATAGTTCTTCACATATTTCCATTGGCCTTACCAATATTTATTCATCTGCATTACTTATGTCAATATTTTATTGTTATAAATAGTGTAAATATCTATCTACTAATTTATTTTTTAAAAAATATACTTTAGGGTCTTCACTGGGTATTTATTTTTATATAAATAAAGAAGTCAAACGTTTTCTAAGATAAAGGGGTAATGTTGATAAATCAGACCACATGTACGACATTACAACACAATAACACTATTTAATATATACATATATTATTGGCTAAAAAATAAGGCATTTTATACTTTAGAATGATAGCTAATTACCATTTCCAATTTCAAATTAACAGTAAGCAATCCCTATATGACTTAACATTTGTTAAGGAATTTTGCACAAGGAATTAATGATATATTATCCAAAAGTGAAAGCAGGAATCATTATTTTTAATAATGTCTTTATTTATGCACCATGATTACAAGCATGTTTGTAGTTAGGTTTCAGTCATAGAAAAGAACAGCCCCCCCCCACCAGTGCAACCACCAATGCCCCCAACT
Organism: Crocidura indochinensis; assembly: GCA_004027635.1. Taxonomy (NCBI): domain Eukaryota; kingdom Metazoa; phylum Chordata; class Mammalia; order Eulipotyphla; family Soricidae; genus Crocidura; species Crocidura indochinensis. The sequence goes on from PVKC010007645.1 coordinate 5,411, forward strand.
CTGTCCTCTCCCACCCCTTGCCTGTCTTTGAGACTGGCATTCTATTTCTCTCACCCACTACCATTATCATGATAGTTGTCAGTGTACTTATTTCTCTAACTGCACTCATCAGTCTTTGCGGTAAGCTTCATATCATGGACCAGTCCTTCCAGTCCTCATCTTTATTGTCACTGGATATCATTAACATCTCTCTTTTATTTTTCTTAAATGCAACAGGCATCATTATTTAGGCTTTTAACTAAATTTAGCATAATTAGCAAAACCAGCATGAATGATCCATGTTAGAATGGTGTGTGTCAATAAATTAAATGTTTGTTTGGGGGTGAATTCTCTTTACTATCAGAATAACTTATCAGACTAGGAACATTATGATGATAGAAATCATTGTTATCGGGAAAAAATGGAACATTATACTTTGTTTAACTAAAAAGAAAAAATAGTTGATTAAATTTAGAATATTTTAAAGGAAAATGAGTGTTCTTTTTAAATGTAGGCTGTCATTAAGGGAAGCTATTTTATTTTAATAATTTTTGGTTCACTTACTTTGAAAATAAAATGCCTATTGAATCTAAATTAGCTAGCAAAATTTTTCCTGTCAGAATAAATGAGAGGTGGTGGATTTTTTTTTCATATGGCCCATTTAAAAGCTCACATTGTTGATATTATTATTCACTTTCCAAATATAGCACCTTTTATCTAAAGTGGATAATACATATTAAAAATTGTAATAGCTATGTGAGTTTAACAAAAGCAGCCATAATGTGCCAATCAAGCAGTATAATGTACAAGTCAATCTTTTATAGTCATTTTCTTGTCAAACACTGGGTGACATATGTGTCATATATGCACATTTTGTTTAAGAAATGTTTGGGGTTTGTCATCCAAGCAATAGATTCCTTCTGCCTGGAATAAAAGAACTTTTTTATGTTATACTCTCAACTGATTTGAATTTAATTAAGCTTTATTGCATCTATTTTTTAAAGTGTTAATTAAGTCACATATGGGTTCATAGGTACCTAATTTGTGCTATTGCTTTTTTATCAGTCAAAGAAAAAGCAGATGGTGTTTCATCTGAGTGTAATGCCTAAATCAGTGGCCGAAGTTTTATGCTTGTGGCAATCTAAAAAGAATTTTAAGAAGTCACTTCAACAGCATCCTTCAAAATTTACTTAAAGACATTTGCTCTTTAAAAGATCATTAGTATGTGATTTTAGAATAACTGCATTAGGTAATGTAATAGTTTAAAAGGGGATTGTCTAGAATACTCGACCTTAAAGTAAGAGAACAAGGAAGACAAAGAAGAAGAGGAGAAAGACAGAGGTGAAATAATAGGAGGGCAGGTTTTATGCCCTATTTATTTATGTCTAGATCCTATTCTAGCATCACTGGTACAGGAGTACAACCAAACATAAAAATGGTGCCTATTAAGATGGCAGACTGTGGTGCAGGTTGAATGTGGAACAATATTTGGGAAGGACTCTGGGAACATCAATGCAGGGTGCTTGATACTTTGGTGGGATTGGTGCTGAAAAATTGTATGTCAAAAAAGCAACATAGGTCATTTAAATAAAATTTAAAAGCATATTTATATTTAATAAAGCAGTACTTTTTAATCATCTGAAAATAATGCTATAATATCTATTTAAATTGAAGAATTAAAAATGGAAACTAAATCTCCACATTTCTATAACATGGTTCTTATTAAACAGCCTCAAATCTAGTAGTGTAGAAAACAAATCAAAAAATGTCTTCAATGTTGCATATCTGCAGGATAACTGAAATATAAGCAGCTTTTAAAATAACACATTCTGAATTTTAGTTGAAAGCCTTTTACTTGATTGACTTTATTAAGAACTAGGACATTGGTGATGGGAATGTTGCACTGGTGAAGAGATGTGTTCTATTTGTGACTGAAACCCAACTACAATCATGTTTGTAATTAGATACTTGATTAAAGATATTTATGTTTTTTTTTAAAGAACTAGTCCCTCTAAATTTGCTTAACCCAGGGGCAAATACAGGTAGACAAGATGCAACTTATCTCCCTATTTGAGTTACTCTTTTAGAAAAAATATTTACTATAATTTACACTTGTTTAGATTATTCAGTGGAAAAAATTTGTTGTTTCAGATTCATTGTTCCATTCATTCAATGATATATTAATATCATCCATTATTTTTCCTCAAGCTATGCCAAAGAACCTGCAGTTTCACATCTACCAGTTTTATGATTTCCTAAATAACTGGAAAATTTGGGAGACATTTTGCCTTTTTAACATATGTTTAAATGTCTTATTTGACAATATTGATAACTCACATCATTGCCTTATTAGAAATGCATTTTATGAAGTCTTAATTAGCATAGATAATATTTCCCCTGTTTAAAAGCAAGAACTAAAGAAAGTACACTCAAAGATTCTATAACCCCAATACACTGTTGAAATGAAACTGCATTTTTTTATCTTTGTTTGTTATATTGACAAATTCCAAGTTTTCAGGAATGTCTGTTTTATTTTGTTTTATACTGAACTATTTTAAAGATTAACTCCCCAAATGTTTCCCTTTCTAGTGACTAAAATTTCAAAATGAAGAATGAGTCATGATTGTTTACATATTGCAGCTGGTGACTCAAGTCTCATCTATTTTTATAGACTGGTATAGATATACACACTGTGTTAAATACTATGTTCCTTTATTTAACTTGATTCTAGTCACCCTATGATAGTGAACTCTCTAAGACAAGTTCTCTTGAATATTCCAGTATGTAAATAAGAAACCAAACAAATGGTGCTTAACGAATATAATCCAACACCTAAAAGACCATTTTACACAAACAAGAAAAAAGGAATAAAATGTATTTTACTAAGTATGTGAAATATACTTTACAAATTTCTTTACAAAGAAATTTTATTTTCTAAAAACATAGATGTGGGAAGCAATTATGTATAGTATCCATATCTCAAAAGAATAAAGTACTGCTGATAAAAACAGCCACTTATAGCAATACAATCTTCACAACAAAACAGCTTATTTAAAAGAATTCATATTTATTTTTCTTTCGTGTAACATACATTTTTCCCAATCTTAAACGCTAGATTTTCTTTCAAATGTTACTAAAGTTATTATGGCTGCACTTAAATTGAAAAATGTGTCTTTATATGTCAGTGTACTGTAGATTCTTATGTGTTATAGCTAAAGAGATACTGAATATTGAAATATCAGAGAAAGTGGCCAGAATATAGCTCAGAGGACTGTTTTCTTGCATTTGTGAGATCCTGAGCTGATTCCCAGATAGTACGTGCTTTCCTCACACTTCTAGATATTATTGCTGGAGAACCCTAAATATATTCACTATGGCTCTGGGAGTTCTAGCATCACTGGTACAGGAGTACAGTTCCAGGTGAATGGGCCTGAAGCAGGGGTTCTGCAAGGATAAAGAAAATAAGATAGGGCCCGGAGAAACAGCACAGCGGTGTTTGCCTTGCAAGCAGCCAATCCAGGACCAAAGGTGGCTGTTTCTACCAGATACCTACCTAAAAGTATCAAACATACATAGGCTTTACTATTTCAAAGAGGGTGTGTAAATTCTGTGTATATCTTCTTCAAGGGCTGATGGCAGAGCATAACAGTGAATACAGGACTCATTCCAAAGGGCAGTCTTGTATTGAGCAGTGAAGACTATAAAGGAAACGGTGATATATTAGATATGAAGGCTTCCAAGTAATAAATTTAGCAAGAGAGTTGATAGTCCAAGGGGAGGATGAAAAAGATGAAAGGATGCAAGGGCTCTTAATTTCTGAATTACTAGAATGCCCTGTGGCTGACTTCTCAGTCTTGTCTGCTTGGACTCTGTGCTAACTTCTCCAGACTACACTTAACAGTGAAGATAGGATGATTAAGATAAAAGGAAAAACTATTAGAATTATAATGAATGGGAATATTTTTAGTGGAGTAAGTCCAAAGATACCATTCATCATACTTCCAAGTAAAACACTGCCAGAGAGAACTTCAAATTTATGAGAGAAGTATCGAATATTTCTTGTTGCAAAAGTTGTATATCATGAGAATTATTTCCTTCATTAAGCAAATGCTTTTTAACTAGCTCCCCAAAATACTGTGTTTCATAATATATTTTGGGTTTTACACAATATGGGGTAAAGCTCCAATCACATTTTAGATGAGCTTTGCTTTTATTTTTTTAATTTTTCTATTTGTCACAACCTAAATAAAACTACTTCTCTACTGCAAATCTCCTCAGAAACAATTTTAGCACCAATTTGTTGCTAGTGGTGCCATGAAAAAATGAATATTTTTGTGGCAATTCATTACAAAATGGCTTTATGCCCCGGTGAAGGGCAGTTCCAGCAGCAACAATAGTAGTTAAGGCTACTACTTAGTAATTTAGCAATATATATATTAATATCCAACAACCTTTTAAAACACAACAAAAAAGGAATCCTGCCAGACCCTGGCAAGTTTAGCATCTGTGTAGCTCCTCTCAGGCTTTAATTAAAGGGAATCTGTGCTTTGGTAGTGGGAATGTTGCACTGGTGAAGTGGGTGCTCTTATTATGACCGAAACCCAACTATAATCATACTTGTAATCAATTTAAAGATTTTAAAATAAAAAAAAATAAATGTTATGCTCAAGAGTCTGGAGAGATAGCACTGTGGCAGGGCATTTGCCTTGCATGCAAACCAGGACTGATGGTGGTTAGATCCCCAGCATCCCACATGGTCCCATATGGTTCCAGAGCCTGTCAGGAGTGATTTCTGAGCACAGAACTAGGAGTAAACCCTGAGCACCGCCTGGTGTGACCCCTCAAAAAAATAAGAAGTAGCTCCTATTAACACATGTGACCCCCCCAAAAAATGTTATGCTTACATTCAAACAAGTAAATAGTTAGCAGTTAAATTTGGTATGGACCAAAGTTCCTTTTTCTTTATCAACTAGCACCTCTCTTATAAAGATAACATGGCACACTTTTTACGATAGTTTATATGAAATATATTTTATTCTTTCAGTTAAACAATCCATATCCAATTCCCTCAATTGGTTTATATTCACAAGTCATCAAATCTGTCCAAAAGGTATTTGGGAGTTAACCCAGACCTACTAAAGAAAAGCCTAGGAAACAACTAATGCTAAATTCTCCTTTGTGGTGTTAATGAAGCTTGAAGCCAAATCTAACCTGTAAATTTGAAATACTATTCTACTTTGGCTTTACTGATTTTAAATCCATAAGTGTAAATAATTTGAGGTACAATCGTTTATCTAGATGATTTTTCTGAGCCTATAGGGACCCAACTATTGTGTACTTAAATATTTTAATTAATGAATGTCAAAGGTGGTATATTCCACTACCTGCACTAGATCATTCACATAACTTACCAACATTTTTAAAATGATAACTGAAGCTATAAAAGTAATGATTGTTGTGTTACCAGTATTTTTGTTGAATCAGTAAATACTTTTCCCAATTCCTGGACAAACTTCATTCATTCCCTGGTGAGTAGTGATGCTGGACTTGTATTTTCCATCATTTTCTTGGATGGAAAGAGTCAGGTTGGGCATCTTTTCCTATAAAAATTCAAGTATACCTTTTCCCACAAATTTTCACCCATATATTTTTTTCCCATTTTTCTTTTCTTCATCCTTCAACCAAATAGGTTGTTTAGTTTGGATTTTATTACCAGCCTTTTTTCCAGTGTTTTAATTTGTTTTTACTGCTGACTTTTTTCTGTCCTTGAAGATCAAAAAATTATAGTTAAAAAGACTCTATGTATTTGTTGCCTGGGGGACACTTGTTCTCCCTTTTTTGTTTTGGTAATTGAGCTTTAAGTAAAACTTTGGGTCGTTCTACCTACCAGTAGCTTTATATGGGATATATAGCTTTATATGAAACGCTTACTAGTCCATTGTTGAAAAATGTGTTTTAAGTTTTCAGACGTATGCTGGGTCATTGTCTCTCTTTTTACTTTTAGGGACTCATAACTGCAAACCAGGAAAATAGAAAGTCAAGGACACATGTTGCTTGTTCCCAAGATAAAGGTTAGGCCCATAAAAAAAAAAAAAATTACATATCCTGCTGCCCAAAAGATAACACAGGAGTGACATCTTTCTAACAGGGATAATTAACATTTTCACCCTGGGGGTTAACCCCTGGGGTCAAACAATAGAAATACTAGTTGGACAAAGAACTTTCTCTTGCCTGTGCTTTTACAAATCAATTTCAGAATTTTCCTATTGCTTTGAGTTAGTTGGTGCCACTCCTGAGCCTTTTGAACATTACCAATGATGCAGTATGAAGAATTCATCTATTTCCTCTGTGGCTTCCTGAAGATGAAACTTCTATCTTATCTTGTACTAATCGAACTACAGATTGATTATCAAAAACAATATTTAACTTTCTGGACACATCCTTTAATAATTAATAACATTTTAATAATAATAGACCATTAATCAGTGCTTTTAATTCCACTCTCTGGACAGGAATCGAATGTCAGCTACACTTGCACAGTGGGTCTTCAATAGGGTGCTTTCCATCACTGCTCTCATCAGGAAAGTAAGTAAGTGCATTGATTAAAGATTGGGGTAATATCACTTAGGTAAATCCAATGAGTTATTTTTAAAGATTGAAACAGTTTTAAAAAGGGTTAAAGATGGTCAATTTGCCCTATGAAGTCAGAAAATCCCAAATGCCATTCCAAATTCACTGGAAGTGCTTTGCTCACTTTTTGATTAGTAAGTTAGACAACTATTTTATTTCATTGGCGTAACAACCCTGTCTTACATTTACAATTTTTCCTATTTTATCTAAATAAGTATCCTTTCTCCTTTATTACACACGAGGCAAACAAATCCATGCTATTATTCTTACTTGTTTCAAAAAAATCTTTGGAATAAAACTTAGATGGAAAAGCTAATAGATCTATTTCCTCATCAGGAAACCACCTTCTAATTAAGCCTCAGGAATTCTTATTCTAATTTAGCAGCTGTGGTCAGGTGTAGAGTACTATTCAAACTGAGATCACCTATAAAAAGGTTAAACACGTTATCGTATATGGGATGCCAAAGTAGGCCAGCCAAATTTTTGTCTCCTGAAAGTAATTTAATGTACTTAATTAATCAATCCTGAGCTGTACTTTTTACTCACAATTACATTCCTATTCATTAAATGCTCAAGGTATTGAACTAAATATTCCTTCTGAATTTTATCAAAAGCTAGGCTAAACATTGCCTGGGTCAATTGTTCTTTTAACATTGGAATAACAGCTTAAGGCTGTTTACGTGAGCATGAGGAAACTGGGCCTTATCTATCAGAAGTAAGATCATGCCACAGAAGGTTGACAGAGCTGTGTCTTGAACTAGGGTCCTCTATAAGGTATAGGCCCATTAATGAACTAACTAATGATAAAACAAAGCATTGTTAACACCTATGAAAGTCATTATAATTTTAAACTCTATCAGGATTGCTTGATTCTTTTAGTTCTATGTAGAAAACCTTGATTTTCTGTTATGATTGGACTGACCAATTTTTTATGAGTGCTACAGTTTTGTTCTTAGTTCCATAACAAGTTTATATCCTAGACTAGCTAAGGTGAGTTTTCACACTTTTTCAAAATACAAGCATTAAGAAATTCTGAAGATACAATACAATTTAAAAATCTCTTTATAAGAATTCAGTTGGGGGGCTGGGCGGTGGCGCTGCAGGTAAGGTGCCTGCCTTACAGCGCTAGCCTTGGATGGACCGCGGTTCGATCCCCCGTGCCCCATATGGTCCCCCAGGCCAGGGGCGACTTCTGAGCGCATAGCCAGGAGTAACCCCTGAGAGTCACTGGGTGTGGCCCAAAAAAACAAAACAAAAAAAAGAATTCAGTTGGACCTTGACTTTTATTCAGAAAACATAATACTCAAACCTTCTGTACATTTCTTTACATACATTTTGTACTGTAACTTTCTTCAAAATCAATCCCTTTTTAGTCTAAACAATTTTTCAATCATCTTCATTCATTATCTGCCTTACTTTAAATTAACTTCTGTAGCCTATTTTGATGACATTTTATAGATTTAACTCCTTATTAAATTTAGCATATTTGATTTACCAATAAATTTGAAAAGTAGTGGCAGATAATTTTTTAATTTAATCCTTTATTTTGGAAATAAATAGAAATTCAGGTTATGTGGAGTTTTCCTAGCAGTTTTTATATCACTCTGACCTTTTTTTCTTCCCTCTATCCCTATTTTTTCTTTTTTACCCCTGAAGAAGTCCATCAGCACAAGATAAGAAGTCCTTAAGTATTTTCTTTGATCATTCTATAAAATAGTTGACTAGTTTATTTGAAAGAAATTTTAGTTCAGTTCAACTAAAATCATTAAATCTGAATTATCAAAAACTTTAGATACCACATATATAGATATTTAATATCTTGGTTTATTAATACCAGTTTGTAGGGAATTCAAATATGCTAGTAATTTTATTTTATTTTTTTTGGGGGGTCACACCCGGCAGTGCTCAGGGTTTACTCCTGGCTCCATGCTCAGAAATTGCTCCTGGCAGGCACGGGGGACCATATGGGGCACTGGGATTCGAACCGATGACCTTTTGCATGAAAGGCAAATGCCTTACCTCCATGCTATCTCCTGGGCCCCTAGTAATTTTATTCATAAGCAAACAAATGTTTAAATTTAAACACATATGTTTTTAGCTCTTACTAAAATCTAGATAGCAGTAAAATAAAACATTTATACTGTTAGATTTTAAATAGTCTCAAAACTCTTTGATTTAATATTAATAATTTTGTACAAAGGTTCCAGTTATATTTATATTTGTAAAACAGTCTAATTGCTAACCAAAATTGGTTTAGATCTGCAAAGTCCTGTGTCTAAGCTCATTTTATCTTTGTTTCAGTTCTGCAACTCTTTCTAAAGAATATAGATTCTGATGCTCAAGAATTTTAGGTGTCTATAAATTGAATTGTTCCCATGAGGATTTTTAGACCAATAATTCCAGTTTCTTTATAGTCTTTTTAGCCAAGTAAAAAAAAATTAAGCTTTCCTTTGTCAAAATGAGGTCACAAAATATAAGTAGAGTTCACAGACATTTAAAATTGTAAGTTTACGTATCATTGATATCTAGGGGTTATACTGTTTAATCCATTTATTCACTGACTACCCTAGGTGTCAGATATAGCCAGAGATCAAACCCTGATATGGAATTCAGCAGGACAAACCAGTCTGTGTGGCAGGAGTGCATAGCCTAAGGCTTTGACTGGCCCAGAACCCTAAGAAATATCACAGTTTCCTATTAGGCATTCATTCCAGGAAGTTTGAGACATCTTTGAAGCTTTACTATCTTAAGGTGAAAATTGGTTCCTGGGTAAAGATAGCATGTAAAGTTTAATTACGGGAAAGACCCTGTAAAGACTGTATGTAATGCTAACTGTTCCATTTTGCTTCCTTTCCACCCCCTGTTTTAATCATGCTTAAAAGAGCCTGTACCCATCAATAAACTGAAGCTTTGATAAGACACCTTACTTGGTCTCTGTCTCTCTTCTCCCTCCTCCCCCCCACTTCTCTTTTCAGGCTGGGTCCCCTCTATATACCCACGAATAATGGAGTTCTGCAGGACAGGACACCTAGGTCTTTACCTGATAATTTCTATTTCTTATTCCAAACTGGCTTTAATATTCTACCACAACATGAAGACTACAAACATAAAAGTAACCACCACACAAACACACATATCCACAGTTGATAGATCAGTTTGTTCCAGCTGTTATTTTGACCCATCTCGGATGGTAGGAAGGAAACTAATATAGGTCTAAAAAAGAAAAAAACAGTTTCCAGTGCAAAATTGTCCCTGTCAACTAATGGAACTTTGTTTTACATTTCCCAAACTCACATACCCGACACTGATCCATGACTGTTTTGCACAGGAATGGGTCAAATTTTTTCAATGGTATAAAGCCAGCAAGTATAGTCTAGACAGGGTATCTTTCTAGACAGTGAGATTTTACCACTATCAGTTATCCTGCTTTAAGGGAGAGAATTAATATTACCTTAGACACAGGAAAAGGCTGCCCTAGTGGCCGCTGCCAAAGGGATATTAAGAAAAATTTAAGTTAGTAACTGTAATACCTAATGTCTAGAAATCAATGCCAGTGTGGGCAGGCTGGCTATGTAAATCCCATAAATATAATTCATCGTTCTCAAACCAGTCAGCCTTTTCTATATTCCTATAGTTTTACAATTTCAATAAGTAAGGATTTCTAAAAACTATGGACGCATTTCTATTTAAGAAAATTATTTTATGAGCTCTTTTAAATACCAAAGATTTGTGTGATTGAGGTTTCATTGTCCCATCCTGATGACCTGAGTGAATTTCCATACCAAGTGTATGGATTTAGATGCACAACAATAGTGGCCTCAGTTAAAGATTTTAGAAGTTAAGATCTTGCCTTAAAAAGTATTAATTTTCTTCCACCAGCTTTGACAGACATATGCCTGGGATGATTAAGGATGCTCTTCATTGTTATGACAATGGCGATTTTACCCCATAAATAAATAGCTTTGCAGCCATATAGAGGTGGAAGGTGCCAATATTTAACTCTAACTTTTCAAATTTAAGAATTTGCAGGGTCAGTGGCCTGGAGCAATAGAACAGCAGTTAGTATTTGTCTTGCACAGGACTAAAGCAGGTAAGATCTCCTGTATCCTAGATGGTCCCCCAAGCCTTCCAGGTGTAATTTCTGAGTGTGAAAACAGGAATAAGCACTGATAGCTGCTGGGTGTAATTACAAACAAAAACAAAACAAAACAAAAAGAATTTTCAGGATCAGCCTTTTCTTATGCATTCTTCATAGGCCAGATAAAATTACTGAGATGGCTTGAGTTGACCAAAATTTGATACCAGTGTTATTCTGATATCATTCCTGAACACACTGGTCCTGGGATTTGTTAGATTCCTGAATATTTTTCCTTTAATTAACACTCAGCATGAGTATTCTTTTTTTGGTGGTGGTGGTGGTGGGGGGTTACTCCTGACTCTACACTCAGAAATTGCCTCCAGCAAGCTTGGGAGACCTATGGGATGCCAGGATTTGAACCACCATCCTTCTGCTTGCAAGGCAAATGCCCTATGCTCTTTGCTCTCTGTCCAGTCCCCTATGTTTTCTTGATTTATATATATATAACCTCTGTGAAAATACTGATCTTTAGAGACATCAAGGGGAAGCATTTACTCTCTACTTCTTCACTATTGTTTCTTCCTAATCATTGTTTTCTTTTTCTTTTCCCCGCTTCTGACTGTGGTGAATCTAAAATAAATAAATTAAACAAATACTCTAGTATAAGCAATATAGAGGCCACTTGTCAGAGGACCTTCCTTAATTCAAAGATAACTTTCCTCAATTGCTTCAAATCTAACATTTCCCACAAGCACAGTGATTAACAATACTGACTAGTAGCCCAGAAAAGTTGCTGAAACGCTTCTTTTATTTTCTTGATTTTTTTTTGTTTGCTTGCTTTTGTCACATCTAGCAGCTCTCAGGGGATACTTCTGGCTCTGTCTTCAGAAATCAAACGTAGCAGGTAGGCACGGGGGACTATTTGGGATGCTGAGATTGGAACCACCGTCTGTCTTGGATTGGCTGCATGTAAGGCAAATGCCCTACTGATGTCCTATCTCTTCCCTCCTGAAAGGCTTCTTTTAAAGTTTTAGTTTTAAATTATCATTTTTAGGAGTTGAATATACTTCTTTGATAAATTCTGCCCATTTATTCCCCTGATCAACAGACTTCCAGAACACTTCATCCTTTGAGATTTGTGCCCTTGTTGGGGATTCCTTCCTTCAATTCTGGTTCCTCATAGTTTTCTACTGCACTAGATTTAGTCGAAACCAGACATTTCCTACTGCTTCAGGTCCCTGTCCAAGAGAGACTTGATGTAGTCTAGCCCAAGGTAAATGGACCTGAAATAGGGGTGAGGATTAAGAAAACAAGACAGATATAATAGAGAAAAACTTAGGTGAGTGGGCTTCCAGCCTCAAGGATGTAAAGCCGTGTCTGACCTTCACGCACAGTATTTATTCTTCAGGAAAAATATAACATGGAATACAATATGGAAGGAGGGTGAGATACCTATCTAATACTACTGAAGCATACACAGGTTTGTATATTTCAAAGAGGGGTGTGTAAAACCACTGTTTATATTTTTCTCTGGAGGAGGCAGCAGAGCAAAGAAGTCAATATACCATAGGGTGTTTCCTGGGAAAGCCTGCATTCAGGTTATGAAGGAACTAAGAACACTTGTCACCTTTTACTGTTATTCCTCTTGATAATCAACTCTCTAGCTAATTTTATTTGTTTTTTGAAATTCATATTTAACAACTGAACCTGAGCAAATTGTGATCTCAGTACTCCATTTAGTTGAGTATCACAGGAGGTGGCTTCCAGGATTCCTGGCCATAGTTTGAGAGGATTTCTGCTAAATCAAAGAGTTGAAGAATATGGTATGTGTAGAAAAAAATTTGTTATAGATGAAGGAAATATTCATAAGTATATTGCTGATATACTAAATGTATTTGCTAAATTACTAAATAAATAATTGGTTCAAGTATCTGGTTGATCTAGTTGTTGTTTTTATTGTTGTTGTTTTTGCTTTTTTGGGTCACACCTGATGAGACTCAGGGGTTACTTACCCTTGGCTATGTGCTCAGAAATTGCTCCTGAAATGGGGGATAATATGGGACATCGGGGATCTAACCCAGTTCCATCCTGGATTAGCTGAGTACAAGGCAAATCACCCTACCTCTGCTCCACAACTTCAGTCCTTGTTTTATCTAGTTTTGATACATAAACATATTGACACTTATTGGTAAAATAATGTCTGCACATTGCAAAACCTACTAAACTTTTTCTCCCATGTATATAATAACCTTAAAGCAAGGCTGAATGTTACTGTACTATATACAAACATTAAGTGGTGAGTTGAGAACAGCTGCTTATAGCTAAACATCTAGCTTAGAGATGATCGTCAACTGCCTTGTGGGTAAGAATACCAGGACAAGGCTATGAGCCTTCATCTTATGGCTGAACACTCAAAAAACAGGACCAAAAGTTCTGTGCACTAGTAAGTAAAAGCTGAAGTCTCGTCTGAAAGCTTCTTTCAGTACCAAGATAAAGAAATACTCAGGCAAATAAATAGCAATGAATCATTTGGAATGACTTCTATAAAAGGATGTGGATAAAGATGAATACTGCAGTTCTTGTCCATACGCACTACATAGGACTTTAAGAGGTACATAACCAGGTATGGCAACAAACTGAAATCATGACCCCAGAATATCAACATGGAGCCAGATGGTTGCATGGACATCAATGTTGCTGTACAAAAGTCCCATTCATTGTAGTTTACCTTTTAAGTGTTTTCTGGTTCACAGAGGAGCTGTCATTTGTCCTATGTTCAGGTACATGAAGGACCAACTAAAATTAGATCCTTTTAAGCTTAGCACTCTGACTTTATTTGAGTTATCCTTAGAATTACAATTGTTTGCTTTATCTCACTTCTGAGTTCATCTCTGTGGACAGTCTCTTTAGTGGAATCTGCAACTGTAGCTTCACCTCACCAACTGAGACTCCCCATCTGCTCTTTGTTGTCCATTTATGCTATTTATCTTTGCCATGCATTTGTGATTTCAGTACTTTGTCATCTATCCATCTGTTCTCTACATATCCACCTGTTGCACATGGGTGTGAGTGTGTGTGTGTATGTGTGTGTGTGTGTGTGTGTAATATTCCTGTACCTTAGATGTTCCTGCTATCTGATTGGCTAGATCACAGACAAACATTATTTTGTGGGATGGCAAATGGGTAATTTTTGGTCTGTATAAATAAGTTTTATGAAATGACCAATTGGAAGTCTTGATAAAACTTCTTCACTTTCTCTAAAATACTAACTATAAAAAAAACTCAGAAGCATACAAAATATTAAAGTAAAAATGAAAAATGGAATAGAAGTACATATTATATAAATTTCAAAATGCAATTAAAACCAAGGTAAAATGAAAATAACATTGAAGAAGATATGTTATTTTGTTTTAATATTAAAGCTAATTCTCTTATTTTTAATTTATTTTATTGAAGAACATGTAATTTTCATATACCCATCTATAACCACTTTGCTTTAGTTAGTGTAATGCAAAAATATCCTGTTGCTTTTTTTCTTTTTTGTTTCTGTATTTTGGCCACACCCAGTAAGCTCTCAAGGATTACTCCTGGTTCTGTTCTCAGAAATCACTCCTGCCAGACAGACTCTAGGGACCATATAAGATGATGGAGATCAAACTAGGTTGACCGTGTATAAAGAAAATACTCTATCCACGGTGCTATCTGCTTGGACCCTAATATTGCTCTTAAAATGTAATTTCATTGTCTATTTGAATGAAGCAAACATTACCATCATAAATGTTAGTATTATTTTATTTGGGGGGGGGTCAAACCTAATGATGATCTCAAGGTTTACTTCAGGAGTTACTCCTGGCTGTGTTTGGAACACTTTATGGGAATAGAACCTGGTGGGGTCCCTATAGGGAAAACGCCCTGCCTGCTATAAAATCTCTCCAGCCACAACCACCAATGGTACTTTATTTATTTGTTTATTTATTTACTTATTTTATTTAAAGAAAAGACAGAGGGATGATCTACATTTAGTCAGTCAAAACCAGAACTAGTTCAGGAGCTTAGGTCTTGGACAAAAGACTGCAAAGAAAAGTTTTGGAAGGTCTGTCTTTCAAAGGTAAAGGCGGCTATCAAAAGACAAATGTACCAGATCCAATGATATAAATCCGAGACTACATGAATGTATGCATGTTAGTTGGGCCAATGTACCTAGCCTCCATCATTTTTTGCTTCTCTTCCTGTGGCCTCTACATGCACAATCCCAGAAGATTGTTTCGATCTCCACCTCATCATATTCACTTCTTCCTTAGCCCGCATGGTGCAGAGAGACTTCCAGAAAGATGAAGCTATGGAGGAGAGAATAATGTTTTTAAATATTTAATCCTTGAATGTTTTCACAAAATTTCTTTTTATGAACATCACAGGTAAACTTACCATTAAAGTAATTTGATCTTTCTTTTAACTAGTTCCAAGAATCCAAGGTATTTTAATGAAATAACATGCTGATGTGGATTCTATCTTTATGAACATTTCCACTAGGCCTCCAAAGTGCAATATTGTTGAGTATTTTATTGAAAATTGGAATAAACACACTTCCTAAATATATGTTTAAGATTTGACATCTACATATATAAAGTTGAGTTTTTTTTTCCTTTTTCTTCATAGTTTATTTTACAAAATTTCTATGTAAGCATAAAATAGTATTTAAGCTATTTTCACATGCTATAATTTTTTGTTTGTTTTTGTTTTGGGGCCACAACAGGCTGTGCTCAGGGGTTACTCCTGGCTGTCTGCTCAGAAATAGCTCCTGGCAGGCACGGGGGACCATATGGAACACCGGGATTCGAACCAACCACCTTTGGTCCTGGATCGGCTGCTTGCAAGGCAAACACCGCTGTGCTATCTCTCCGGGCCCACATGCTATAATTTTTAGAACCATTCCTAACTAAAATTTCTGGTGACATTTTGAAAAGTGTATAGAACTTAACATATGTTCATTAGTCTCATCAATCTGTTTTAGTTTTATTGAATCTTCCACATCTTGGACCCTATAATTTTTTTCTGTGTTGCTTGATTAACCTAATTCTCTGATTAATTTTGAACTTCATAGATCACTATTTTGACTCACATGCCACTTTTTTTTTTTTTTTTAGTAATTTCATCTTTCTTTTAAAGATTTCTTACTTCAAATGGTATTACTTTGGGAAATTTCTATTCAATTATTTCTCAACTCAAACAGGCAAAAACTTGTTTGTTTTGAAAGCCTACTGAGAAACACAGATTGTCTTTACTCATGTAGAATCAAAATAACTTGCCACTTAAAATATTGTTATTTCTGTGTATATTTGAGCATGTGTTGAGGAAGGATTATAGTTAATAACCATTTAAACTCTTAAAATATGTAAGTAAATTGTATTACCATATTTCATAATGTTAGTAACATTTTTAAGACGTAATATTTATCTTTACTTATAATCCTCCTATAAAATTTAGAAGAGAAATAACACCATGAGAACCATACTGATGACAATCCATATATTTAATAATGAGAAAACATGAGTGAAGTTTATTTTTAAATGTTTCTATCACCATCTTAATTTCAATTTTTAAGTTCAACATTTGATTTAGTGATTAAATATTTTCAAGTAATTTTGATATCTTTTATGACAAGTTAATTTACAAAATTGATTTATTATACTTTTCATACATTTTTGGTTAAGCAAACATATAGACTTGTGTAATATGTTAAATATAAAATACCTATATGCCTAATTAGTAGCAGTATTTAATAATGACAGAAATACACAGAATAAAAGGAAACTGTTGTTCTATAAACAGAATAGCTATCGCAATAAATGAGAATAAGCTATAGCAATTAATCAATTTAAAAGTATATTTTCCATGAAATAAATAGAAGAATGCTTATACAGCAGTACTTAGGACTCCGAGTAAGAGGATTTAGAAACAGTCATCATTACTTCATAACCCTTGACCCGTTTTTTGTTATAAATTCTATGTAACCTACTGACAATAAACAAGAAAATAACCAGAAAATCTTTATTTTATTTCAAAATGTCAGAAAAATATCTTATTGAATTTTGTAATGTTTCTATTCAGTAAGTTCAAAAATTAACAAATTTCTTATAAATTTATATGTGGTAACCTATAAATTAATAGATTTCTTTAGATGTCTGTAACATTACATGAATTCAGAATTCTGACTTACATTTAAATAACAAGATAACTTCATATTTTTCAAATGATTATAAAATGATAAGCATATGCTAGTTTGTTTATGTTTAAAGTTTAAACCTCTACTGTGAAAAGTAGCAAATAAAAACATAATATTATTATGTTTGAGATATGGTTTGCTAATTTACCCTTCCTCTTTTTAATACTAAGTTGAATAATACAGTTCCTATAAAATAATTCATAAATACTAATAGATAGATATTAAGTATGTCCATTAGGGGATCATAAATAAAAGAGAAATAAGAACTTGAGTAACAGAGTAAATAGGAAATAAAGTTAATGAGCAAAGTAAATGTGTGACGTTTTAGACCATTATTCATGACTTCCTGTGTGTATTTCAATATAGTTCTTTAATTTGATCCATAATGTTACTCATTATATTTAAAAAATTAATAGACTGATATTTGATACCACATTTTTCTTCTCGTAATTGAATATCACACTTCTCTTTAGGAGTCTCCTTATTTAAATTCAGAGACATTCAATCAGTCTTTTACAGAACCTGCATAATATAATAGAAGCATACTACTATTTTAAGTAAAAATAGCCAGACTCTGGAAACAGACTCTGGAAACAACCAAGATGCCCTTCAACAGACGAATGGCTAAAGAAACTGTTGTATAGCTACATAATGGAATATTTGTGTAGCCATCAGGAGAGATAAAATCATGAAATTTTCTTATACGTGGATGTACATGGAATCTATTATGCTGAGTGAAATAAGTTAGAGGGAGAGAAATAGACACAGAATCGTCTCACTCATCTACAGGTTTTAAAGAAGCATAAAGACATCTTTGTAATAATCCCAAAGACAATAGAGTGAAAAGACAGTAGGACATTATGAAGCTCACCACAAAAAGTAGTGAATGCTGTTAGGGAAATACCTACACTAATTACAAGCATGTCAAAGTTAATGAATGAGAGAAGTAGAATGCCTGTCTCGAATACAGGCAGGAGTTAGGGAGAAGGGAGTTGGGGGGCACCTGTAGTGGGAATGTTGCTCTGGTGAAGGGGGTGTTCTGTTTATGACTAAAACCCAATTACAGTCATGCTTGTAATTATGGTGCTTAATTAAAAGTTAAAAAATGTTACTGATACATAATAAACTAATATTGATTAATAAGAATTAATATATATTTGCTATATATTACACAACAGTGTTTATTATTAATTATAAAATAATTAATTCTATTTACTGAATATTAATTTTAATTCTAGATGTTTTTTACTTAGATATGTAATTGCATATTCAATTATAGCCAGAAAATAAGAGTCTTCTTGAAAGGTCACCATCAGACAAATGTGTGCATATGTATAAAGATGCACACTCACATATAAGTTTACACATACATATTATTTATATGTCTTCTGCCTATAATTAAATAGGATAAAATATTTCAGAACAACTAAATAATGTCAATTATTGTTACCCAAAAGGATCAAACTGTATTAGCTAATGTTGAAACATAGCAATGACTGATAATTATTTTAGTAATGTGTGCTATAACAAAAAGGAATCTAAAATTAATCAACCTTGGCACTAAATTGAAAAAAAATCTCAATTAATTTAAAGAAGAAAGGAAGTGTGAAATTCTTATTCAGTTAAATATTGCAATAATCACCTCACTTTCATTTCTCTTCCCGAATGGCTCATTTTCAACAATTAAAGAAATAATGACAGCAGAGAGATCTGCTTAACAACAATCTGTCTTCAATAATGCAGTTGATTTTTTTTAACAATGAGCTACAGATCATCCAGGGAGATGAGAACTCTGTTTCTGGAATTTTGGGCCATACAAATGAGAGGCTGGTCATTGATTGAAAAAAAAAAAATCTCCCAAAACAAATTGTCCCCCAGTGAAAAATTGTAATTCTTGTTACATTTCATTTTGACTAGGAGAAGCTATCTTTGACATCTGCTGTCTTGCCAACCTTATTATTACTCCAGATGGCAACTTTAAGCCATTCTCTAGTGCCTCACTTCTGAAGAATAATATTTTTATCCTTTTAGAATGCAAGAAAACCTTTATCTTTATCTA
Source organism: Crocidura indochinensis (assembly GCA_004027635.1). Classification (NCBI taxonomy): domain Eukaryota; kingdom Metazoa; phylum Chordata; class Mammalia; order Eulipotyphla; family Soricidae; genus Crocidura; species Crocidura indochinensis. The sequence continues at coordinate 24,380 of PVKC010007645.1, forward strand.
TTCTCTTCACTTTAATTCATCTCTTAAAATATAGTTTACAGTAAAAATTAAATTCTTCATTTCTTGAAATATTTTATAATGTTGTTCTCCAATGTTCTTGCTGTTCTGTGCTCAGCAGTAACTTTTGGTGGTGCTCAAAGTAATGAAATGGGATTTCAGAATTAGAAAAATTGTCGCCCAAGTAGTCACAGGCATGACAATGTCCTCTCTTCTAACTTGCCTCTCTGGCCTGCTTGGTAGCTCTTTTTAAAATTGAACGAATAACAAACAAATTCAACTGTTTTTTGCTAAAAGTAAAACAGACTTTTCTTTAATTCCAATTAAATATGGAAGGCATTTAAATGAAACAGACTTTTGTCCAGTAATAATAAAGTAGGAGAAATTCTAATACCATTTGCCTTATGTTCTGTAACTTTAGGGCAGATTAAAGTCTAAAACAATTTGTAACATATGAACTTAAATGCTCTGGAATGGGGATTTGACACAGGTACAGATAGGAAGTTCTTTATGTAACAAATATGTTAAATGTTTTTATATTAAATAAATGATAGTTTTTGAATGAATGACACTTTTTGGAAAGAAGAAAAATAATCTAGAAAATAAATAAGAGAGGGGCCGGTGAGGTGATACTAGAGGTAAGGTGTCTGCCTTGCCAGCACCAGCCAAGGAAGGACCTCAGTTCGATCCCCTGGGGTCGCATATGGTCCCCCATGCCAGGGACAATTTCTGAGCACTTAGCCAGGAGTAACCCCTGAGCATCAAATGGGTGTGGCCAAAAATTGTAGAAAATAAATAAGAGAAGAAATTTAAGCAAAATTTGAATAATTTGACAAATATCTGCCATATTCCACATATGTTCAGAGGTATCTCATGCTAATACTTAAACCTGCCTCTAGAATTAATTCAATCGCAGATAAAATATGGAAAAACAATTTCTCTTCGTGTTTCTAGTGTTTTGACTAAGATACTTTTCTAATAAAAGACAGATTAACTGTAAAATCAGATCCATAAGTATATAAAACTTACATAAATATTAGAGATGAAAACAAAAAAAATAAGTTCCTGCAATGACCTACACTAGTAATTTAATAGAGAAGATATATTATAAGGCAGAACAATTATGCAGTTTATAGTTTGTTATAATTTTCCATCTATGGGTTTCTAAAGTTCTTAAACTTAATTCCTTTGCTTCTACACTAGGAAGATACCTTTACAAATGGATATTTCCTCATATATGGCAATATTGCTTACAAAAAGCTAAATTCTTCTCAATTTTCAGTTTCTATTAGTCTGCAGCTTCTCAAAAAGGTTTACTCCAAAGTGATCAATATTTCAAAGGGGCATATGTTCAGGTGTTATCCTGTGTCTCCCGTAAAGACCATAATATACCTTGAAATTGCAGGCAGATAGGGGGTTCTGGTAATGGGTTTTGGGTAAATAATAAAACTGAGCAGAAATTGCTAAGTTCTGATATAGCCCCAAGACAAGAGATTTGAGATGTAAATTTCCATCTCTTTGGAGATAGAGCAAATACAAATACAGAAACTTTGATACCACCTAAATGTAAAATTGAAGGTGACTACCTCAGAAAAAGAAAAGATTCTGAGAATTGGAGGACATGATTAAAATATGAAAGGAACGTTAAGAACTCATGTCTTTCTCTGTGACAAGATCCAAATGGTGTGTTCTATCCTTATAGTATCACTTTTTCTAAGACAATTTCTTTAAACAGGGGATATAAAAAAGATTACTTTGCTCCATTATTTTACTTTCACCTAAAATTATTTTGTGTGCAATAAAATAATAGTCCAGGAAAACTTGTGTAGATACAAGACTAAGAATAACTTTCTTTTCCATCAAAGAATCATTGTTCATAGCAGCCTGATTCCCAGCTCCTGGAGAACTAAACTGATACCTGTGTTTTGCAGGACATATGGACTTCAGGCATAGCTTTCCATTCATCCAAAGGGGATACTGGGATGTCAGCATTCATGCAGTATTTATGCTCATAGCAGATGTGGCCAATCCACTACATCAGGTTTTCCCTTGGTAATCAACATGGGTGTATCATAGAGGTGGGGCACTGTTTTCTTGAGGTTACTCTTCTTTGCTCCCCACTTCATTCCAGTCACCTACTAAACAATAAAAATGTAAAATAAAGAAGTTAATGTTCAATAGTACACCTACAAAAGATGTTTTATCCTTTAAAAACTATCTCACAGTTGCTTTATTTTCCTATAAAACAAAATCCCACAGAAGCAAAAGAATATTTAATAGCTCTGAATATAATAAAGGCTATTGAAACCTTTTCTGCTCACAACTTTGTTAACTAGTGGTGGATCAGTGATCTTACTAAATTGAGAAGAGTGAAATGGGAAAATCTAACAATGGAAATATCTAAAGAACAGTATCAGAGGGAAGAAAACAGTGCAATTAATTCAGAACTATGCAAATGGAATTTGAAGAAATATTTGAATAATAACCTGTAGCTTGAGTAAAAATATTTAAATCTGATGATTCTAACACTACTTATTTCAATGCTCATGTATTGGCTCATGTATTTGAGCCATTCAATTTTTTACCTATAAGATTTGAGCATTTTATCAATAGTGTTGCTGGTGAGGTTGGCAGGGGTGATTTATTTAAAGTGGGGTAGAGAAGAGGTTACCCCAAGAAGGAAATCTATGGGCCTTGCTCTGGCAAGAAAAATAATCAATACTAGACCTTACCCAGGCCACTGGGTCTGTCACCTTCCCATACAAAAATGAATTTCAGGAGGAGGAGAACATTTAAGTTAAAATAGGTTTAATTAGAAAGTACTGGGAAGGGATAGGGAGAGAATAGGAAAGAGAGTAACATGCTTAAAGGAAAGCACAGGCCTTTCTAGGGTGAGAGTCTCAGTACATATCCCAGAGATATAATAAGAAAGTCCACATTAAAATAGGAGATGCAAGGGACATGTGTTTAAGTACATTTACTCAAGTAGCACATGTCCATTTCTCCTATATAATAAGGGTTTCCCAACCTGCCCCATGAGGGATTTTTCCATCCAGGTAAGAGTCTCATAGTGTTAAACCCGGATTCAAGACCCAACCCACAGAGACTGAAGAAGACGGAGCATTGCAAGTAAGCAAAGGAGTTTTATTCCAGTAAGTTGGAGTCAACCACCTCCGAAGAAAATGGTAACCTCGGGTTGCTCGCAGGCCCTTTTTTATAAGTGATTTAGGGAAGTCGCACCTCTGGGTAGTTTATTTTTAAAACTATGGGTTCTTGGTACAAAATTGAATCATAAAAATGAATAGAATTGGTTGTAAGATATATGCTGCATGAGACAAATTGTTAGTGGGTTGTAAGTTCAGTGAGGAGAGATCATGCACCTCCAGATCTAGGTTGTGATTGTCAGTTTTTTGTCGTTGTCTTCAGACCAGGGGGACAATGTCTGAGAACTCAAGCCTATTCCACCGATCTGAGGGTCTGTTTTTATTCCAATTCCATGCTGTTTTGATAACTATTGCTTTGTAGTAGTTTAAAGTTGGGGAAAGTAATGCTTCCCATTTTCCTTTTCCCTAGGAGTGCTTTAGCTATTTAAGGGTGTTTATTGTTCTAGATGAAATTCATAAGTGTCTGATCCACTTCTTTGAAGAATGTCATGGGTATCTTTATAGGGATCACATTAAGTCTGTATAATGCTTTGGGGAGTATTGCGATTTTAATTATGTTAATCCTGCCAATCCATGAGCAGGGTATGTGTTTCCATTTCCGTATGTCCTCTCTTATTTCTTGGAGCAAGGCTTTATGCTTTTCTTTGTATAGGTCCTTCACGTCTTTGGTCAAGTTGACTCCAAGATATTTGATTTTGTGTGGTGCTATTGTGAATGGGATTGCCTTCTTGATTTCTTTCTCTTCCCTATCATTATTGGTGTATAAAAAGGCCATTGATTTCTGTGTGTTAATTTTGTAGCCTGCCACCTTGCTATATGAGTCTATTGTTTCAGACCAGGGTGTTGTTGCCATTTGTCTATCTGTCCGTTGCTGTATATCTGGATCCAGGAACTGGTTGTTCTTCTAGGTTAGTCTTTGTTCTTAAAAGTTGCTCCTGTCATTGCTATATTTATGTTTAGGTGTCTACACAAACCCAGGGTTACAGAGGAAAAACAGCAGCGATATTCAAACCTTCTAATATTAAGCAACGCCAGGGTTACATAAGCGAAGCAGCAGTTAATTGCTAACTTATATTCTAATCTACGCTAATTTAATATAGCTAATTCCAAATTTATATTCTAACTTATTCTAATATAGTTAATTCTAAACTTATATTCTTACTTATTCTAATATAATTAATTCTATATTTATATTTAATTTTCCCTTTTAACAATTGCATGGGTAATTCCAGAGACTAGTTGACTATCCTCTTTGTTACTTCTTTCCTGTCCTTTGTTCCTGTTGGAGCTTCTCCTGATAGTGGGGGTCCAGTCTTCTCTCGGTAGTTACTGGCGACTGATAAGACTCTTATCAATGATGAAGTATCTTTTCCAAACCCTGTCTCTTTGTTTTATTACATCTTAAATGTTCATTAGCGGCTGGGGTGCGGGGGTGGGGACTGGAAAAAAAATGTTCATTAGCATGGGGTTCAGACTTGGACTGCTTCATTAGCTTAAATCATATAAATATTAAGAAAGGTAGAATGCTAGTGATAGTCAAATTTAAGTGCTGGGCTGGGTGTGTTGGGTACTACAAAGTGGGAGGAGCTATTCACAATAGTAAAAATTGTCTTCCTGTAATACTGCTCGGGCCACCAGAACTTTGTGTCTTATGTGGCAGGGTGATAGCATTGGGGAAAAAAAAAGTTCAACTCTTATCCTAAGACAGAGTTACAGG
>PVKC010007646.1:0-23797 GCA_004027635.1 Crocidura indochinensis
AAAGAAAGAAAGAAAGAAAGAAAGAAAGAAAGAAAGAAAGAAAGAAAGAAAGAAAGAAAGAAAGAAAGAAAGAAAGGGATAAGGGCTGGTGTGGCCATAGTATAGGCATAGTAAATACTGGGGAAATTAGAAAGGGAAGTCCTTTGGCCTAAAAGATACAGGGTTTCTACATCCTTGAAGCATACTATCATGGGAATAACTATAGGCTCCATACATGACCCTTTTCACACACCAAGGAAATATTTTTGGTCCCAGAACTTTCCACTCAGTTGTGGCTAATAGTATCTGGCCTCTAACTAGAGGTCTTGCTATTTGCACAAGTCATAGGATGAAGCCTACGATAGTGTCTTTCTTTACCTTACTAGCAGTTCTGTTCTATCACTGTTGTAATCAGTCTTCTGTAATTGGTGGTCTTGGTTTTTGCAAGGATCCTAGAATGAGCCTAGGATAGAGTTCTTCATTGTGTTTCCAGAAGCTCTGCTCTGTCGCAGTTCTCAAAGTTGGACCTCTGGAATTTGTGATCTTGGTTATTGTGCAAATTCTAGGCCAAAGACTAGGGTCTTTCTTATTGGTCCCAGGATAAGTTCTGCCCAGTCATGGTTCTTAAGGTCAATCTACAAGTTCTGCCCAGTCATGGTTCTTAAGGTCAATCTTCTGCAGTTAACGATCTTGGTTTTTGCACAGATCAAAGGATGATGTGTCTTCTGATTTCATCTTACAGTTAGGTGATTTGATAGGACAATCTGCTCTTAGATCAAGTTGTTGACATTTCCTCATTGTCAGGATGTCATAACAAAAATGGCGCAAATTGGTGCTTGAGTGGTATTAGGAATTTCCCAGGGGTAGTTTGTTCCTGGCACTGTTGCAGGGAACTGTATACATTCTATGTTTGGGCTCTAGAGCTCAGGATTGGACGGTCGTTCTCTGATTACACGGAGTCTAAGTTGGGTCCACATGGCACATGTTCAGGGTGGGAGGTGCCCCTGTATTATAAAATGTATGGGTTCTTGCTCCTAGTAGATAAGAGCTACATAAGATTTCCCCTTTTTAGTATGCCTTTGCAAAAAGGAATGGTGCCATGTTATATTGCTGGTGCATTTAGGGGCAAGAACTTCAGGCTATACAATCTCTGTGCCTGGTTTTGACCTGAGCTTTTATCCTAAGCAAGACTTTTTCTTGTAGGTTTTCATACTAAGCAGAACAAAAACAGGTGAAGTTAAAGAGAAAAAGAGAAATATATATATGAAATAAATAAAAAATAAAAGTAAAAAATAGTTGGAGAAGAATACAGTGATGTAAGAGGCTCCACCTTACATCTGGGGATAAGCAGACTCAGATGTATTATTATAGAGGTATTAAACATATAAAGGTAATATAGGCTTCCCTGTTGTCTTTTGAGATAGTCTGTGGGGGGGGGGGGTGAAATCCAGGGCAGATTTTCATCACACACCCTTGTCCTGTTGAGTTTGATAAAACATTTGCAGCAGAAAGGGATCAGATAGAGTTCTTGCTCTGGGGGTCCTTCTAGAGCTGAATCTGGTATCATGCTACAGTCCACATTTAGGAGGGGGTTGAGAACAAAGGCCACAAAGCATGACTCAGCATGAATATTGGTTGTACTTTCTTGCTGGGGCACTGAGATGTGGGGCTGAGAGGGTGTCCTTTTGTTTTGGGAGCTGGGTGATGGCTTGTTGGGGCAGGCGGTCAGTCTGCATACCTAATGAGTTAAGAACTGAGGGTAAAGAGATAAATAAGAAGGGATATCGGATCATTATTGGGGGTGTAAGAATAGAAGGATTTCTGAAGGGGGGAGGAGGGATAGTATATAGGAGGGGTTATATACACTTTAGGCATGGATTGTTTACAGTTTAGGTTTGACACTCAAAAGTGAGTCCACTGTTTATAAACTCATGCCCACATAAATAGACACTAGTGATCTATTCTTTTTTTTTTTTTTTTTTTTGGTTTTTGGGTCACACCCGGCAGTGCTCAGCGGTTACTCCTGGCTCCATGCTCAGAAATTGCTCCTGACAGGCACGGGGGACCATATGGGTCACCGAGATTCAAACCGATGACCTTTTTGCATGAAAGGCAAACGCCTTACCTCCATGCTATCTCCCGGGCCCCGATCTATTCTTAAGTTGTTAGAGGCTTGACCCGCATAGGATGGATCTGAGTTCTTAAGAAATAATTGAATTAAGTAAAGATAAATAATTAGTTTAGATATAGGTTAGGAGAGAGAGAAAGGGAAAACAAGATAAGAGAGAAGAGTAAAGAAAAATGAGTAGATACAGTAGAATTAAGTTAAAATAAAAAAATTGACCATTGCATCAGAGTTGGAAGGTTTCCAGTTTCTAGGTTTCAGGGTTAGATAGCTAAAATATAAATTTAAAAGAAGAAAGGATAAAAAGAAAAAACCTAACCAAAACAATCAATGACCAAAAACCAACTCAACAGCAACAACAACAAAACCAACAACAAAACAAGAAAGAAAAAGAAAAGCAAAAAAGGAAGAGCTGGTGTGTCAAGGTTGTGTGTGTGTGTGTGTATGTGTGTGTGTATGTGTTTTTTTTGCAATGGTTCATAGGTACAGTAAGTATTGGGGAAATTAAAAACGGAATTTCCTTGGCCTAAGAGATGCAGGATTTCTCCACCCTGGAAGCATACTGCCATGGGAATGACTACAGGCTCTGGACATGCTCATTATGGAACCCTGAGGCCAGGAAATATTACTCAGTTGTGAATGACAAAAATCATTCCTCTGTAATTAGAGATCTTGGTGTTTGCACAGATCATAGGACAAAGTTTAGGATATAGTCTAGAAGTTCTGCTCCATCATGGTCGTTGTAATCAGTCATCTGTAAGTAGTGATCTTGGAAGTAAACTAGTTTTATGGTGGTTACTCAAACCACAGGTAGAGTGAATAGGGTGAAGAGAAAGCAAGCTATTACTTGCTATAATATCCCTTGATATTATCAGAATAGTTAGAGCTGGTGATATTAACTATTTTTTCTGAAAACTATAAGTAACATAAAAAATTGCAACAACACATGCTAAATATAGTATACATATTTAGTATATATATATATAGTTAGTATCTTCACATTTTATATTCTCAATATATGAAGGAAGCATATCATTTAAATATATTTCTTTCTCATCTTGTGACTCCTCTATTGCTCCTTGACTCTAACATTCCTAAGAACTCTTGTTTTGCACTAACATGGGTGCAGGTACCTAGCATAAGTGACTATTGTCTTTATCTATCCTCTTGCTTCTTCTATTTTTGTCACCTTTTCTTTTTGCCAGACTTGAATCATCAATCTCAAAGAACAGACCCATGTATATGAAATACTTTTTGGAAGCAATGGAAAAAGAAGTTGTGTGCCACATTCTCTTAGTAAAACCGTCCTAGTTAAACAGGAGAAGTAAGTCTAAAGATACTAAACATGACCCCATTCTCTCCGTCACACATACACACTCTCTTTTCTGTGTGTTTTCCTTTTGTCTCTCAGTTTTTAGCCTCATGAAAATATGAACTGTGACATTATTACACACCCAACACAGTAGGTGTTCAATAACATGTGTTGAATATATGTCTAAGTCATGGCCTCAAATAGCTTATATCCCGCTATGAAGGCTTGTAATTTCAGTAATCCTCCTAAATAATACATGAGCTGAAAACTTACTATTATTTGAGAAGCAATAGTGGCTTTAAACAACCAGCCACCAATAGCTAAGAATTTGTCTCTGAAAAGCCCTGCATGCTAATACATAGGCTGTCAGCCAGGAAACCCAGCAGAGCTGTGCTTAGCAACCAGTCCCTTTGCTATCTATTTTGGTTATCTATGTCAAAAGTTATTCTAACTTCATTCAATCAATAGCTTCATCTTGTGAAAGAAAGACACCACAAAGAGATGAGGAAATAGAATCAAAGATATGTGTGTTTCAACACCTCTGAAGACTGTTCCAGAATCTCTCTCTTTTTTCCCAAGGCAGCCAGGTCTGTAACTGCTCTCTTGTTTACAACCTACTTGGGAGGGATCTATTGAAAGAAGGAAGGTTATCTTTGACCTTCATCTCTCAGGAAAAAGAAATAGACAGAACAGCTGTCTACTTACCATTCTGACTTCATTTCCATGACATTGAACTACTCATTTGGGAAACATAAAGAATAGAAACAAGTCACTTCTTTGCCTAAAATGTTCTTTAAGACTTTGGATCTGTGAACTGGGGAATAATTGAAAGTGCATGGTTGAAAATGGTGATTAGTTGCAAATGAAAAGATGTTCAGCTTTCACATTTGAACCAAAATATGGTTCACAATTTGTAGAACGTTAGCCTTTCTGGGTCATTACTTTATTAATAGCATCTTGACTCATAAGATACAGAAATAAGCTTCTGAATGTGAATAGATGTAAACTCTCCTTCAAAATAACTAAGTTAAGGTTGAAACCATGACCAAGAGATGCATAATTTTTCCTGGGTTTGTGCATGCAACCTTGGTTCAGTTCAGTAAGATGTGACTGAGCCAGACCACATGGCAGCCACAAGTGCAGTGCTCAAGAGGAGCTTCACTATTTCACATACCCTAGAAATTTTCAAGTGAAAGAAAATGCTCTTATTTTCATTCAGTAAATAATCTCATGACTCTTAAAAATTAACAGTGCCCACTGTCAGTCTGAACTGGAACACACCACAGAAATCACAGGGTCTTTAGCCCTTATGTGAAGAGAAGGAAAATTAGAAGTGTACCAAGGAAAAGTATTCTCTAAGGACACAACTAGTAGCAAAAAAAGATTAAAGAATCTTCTATTCAGTATTCTTCCCATTATAGCACTTGGCTGCCTAATCCTGTCTTGAATGAAAATAATAATCAACATTATCAGCTATTTATTTTCAGTGTTTTTCTGTGAAAACTATGGACCCAGAATAGCTCTGACTTCTGTGAGAGACATGCCAAAAACTATAGGTTAAGCCACTATCTTCCAGAAGCTAACTTCAAGACAAGAGTAATGTGACTCTTTGCAGCTATCAGAGAAAAATGAAGCTGTGACATTGTCTGATAGCTAAATGGACATGGAGCATTTACACTGAGTGAAATAAGTCAAAGGGAGAGGGACAGACATAGAATTATCTCATTCATTTTCAGTATACAAAGAAATACTGTGAGAATAATACCCAAAGGCAGTAGTAAGGGTCAGGAAGCTGGACCTTAATAGAAATCTTGCTGCAATGTGGGGAAGGGGTTAGGTCAGCAAAGAGACCACCAGGACAAGTGAAAAGTGATCATTCTGAACAAGAACTAGAAGCTTACCTAATGTAGCAATATGAATGATACTCTATCAGTAACAGTATCAAAAATCATTGTGCCTACAAGTAAAAAAGGAAAGTATGTGCCATATAGGAAGGTGGGAAGAGAAAGGAAAACTGGAAACATTGGTGAAGGGACATTGACACTGGTAAAAGGATGCGTGTTCAAACATTTTACAACTGAAATTCATTTTAAAAATAATTAATTTTGTGACTTTGTATCTCATAATAATTTAATAAATTAAACATGCTCTTAAAAATAATTTTTAAAAGCCATAAGTGACCAACCAACATTTCTCTGTCATATCTCTTCCTGGAACTTTTGATAGAATATAAAAAGACTGCTACTGTGAGTACATGATATTTTAATATGACGAAAATTTTTTAATTAAGTAGTTAGTCATTGTATGTGTAACTTTGAAATATACAAAAAAACTACTGAAATATGAAAACTACTGAAATGAAGCTTTCTGATAAGTAAAAAATATGAAAACTACAGAAATTTACTGATAAGTAAATGTTGAGGATGGAAAGATAGTACACCAGGTGAGGTGCTAGCCAGGAATACTGAAATGAGTGTGCAGAGACAGTGGCAAGCCATAGAACTATTAAGTGTCACCCAAAATGCAATGTTGTAAGAATTTTATCTAATTTAAAGTTTTCAAATCAAGTAATTAATTATGGGTTTTAATCTAGTCCTCAAATACAGCTTTTGCCACAAAAGCAGACTAGCAATGCTTCACTGGAAGAGTTAGAACTTGAAGACATGACATTTAGATGGGTGAGAGTAACAGGATCAAGGGAAGTACTGTAGATAAAAATATGGATTTCTTATAGAGATGCTAAAGAGTTTAAGAGTAAAAAATATACTATAATACATATATAGAGGTTTTAAAGAATATTCAAACTGATAAACTAAATAACTCCAGAGTATGTCTGAAATATTACAATTGTGATTATTACCATTGTGATTGTGTCCAGCAAGTCAACAAACAATTCGATTTGAAAAATACAACTGAGGAATCAAAGCTGCATAGCCAGGATGTCAAGAATGCACCAAAGTTGGATAGTACAGTGGATTGAGCACTTGCCTTGCATACAGCCATCTTTCCTTCCCTAGCACCATAAACATGGTCCCTCAAACATGGCAAGGATGATCCATGAGTAAACCCTGAGAACTGCTGGGTGGAACCCCCCAAATAATAATTTAAAAAATAGACAAAGAATGCACCAAAGCACAGTTCTTACCTTTTGGTTTTAGTTTTGGGGTTATACCCAGTGGTGCTCAGAGATTACTCCTGGCTCTGTGCTCAGAAATCACTCCTGACAGTCTCAGGGCACTGGGATTCTGGGAAGTGAACCCAGATCCATCCCAGGTCAGTCTTATGCAAGGCAAATGCCCTACTGCTGTGCTATTTCTCTGGCCCCACAGTTTTTATAAATAATAAAAACTAGTCATAAGTCATTGACCTGGGAAATAACTTAAAGGACAGCATCACATGTCCTGCATGTACAAGGCCCAGATTCATCCCAAGCACTGCATGTCTCTCCTTTTCTGATACTCCTAACACTTTAGCATCTAGCTCTAAGCACTTTGGATGTGATAATTACATTTTCTAGCCTGGTTGAACAAGTATGGTAGTAGCCCCAGAGCCCCTAATCCCTGCTCATCTTACAAATAAAGATTTGTAGGTGAGAGTCCATGTTCAGAGACATCCATGTTCAGAGATACTGAGTGAAAAGTGAAGGAAGGCACACAGAATTATACCACTGTTTACACAAAGTACCACACCCTATATCCTGCTGGTATTTTAAGCTTTAGGGAAGAGTGAAGTGGTTGAAGAGTCAATGATTCTTTAGAACTAGGAAGAGACTGTGAAGGACAGATTACATTGCAGAATTCATGGAATGGGTCAGACTCAAGAGAGTATTCATGAACGTATCTTGCTTGTCTACCTGGAATTCATCCTCTCTTCTAGTTTCATTTCCTTATATAGTTTCATGAGGTTCAGAATGAGTTGGAGGATGGACACTAGATCTAGGCTTGACTGCTGTTTTTATTCCCCATCACATAGCCATAGTGTGGTATGGGCACATGTCTCTGTCAGCATCCTATCCTGGAAATGTTGATAACAAAGTTTAATGTTTGTCCTTTTCTACAAAGATTTCTTGGGGGGAAGGGCTTCCACACCCAGTGGCACTCAGGGGTTACTCCTGGCTCTGCACTCAGAATTCCTCTGGCAGGCTCAGGGATGCCTGGGACTGAACCTATGTTCAGTTCCTGGATTGGATATGTGCAAGGCCAACCACATGCAAGGCCATGTGCAAAGCCTTACTTTACTGTATTGTTATACTGTTATTCTGGCCCAACAAAGATTTCTAACTATATAAGTGGCGCTAGGAATCCCTCACAGAAAGAAACTTCTGGTGAATGAAGACAATACAGAGCCACAAAATAATCAGATACTTGGGGAGTTAATCTGAGCACTTGCATTCAAAGTGAGCTTAGCCTGATACCACTGGGTCATTCAGAAGGGAAACATTTCTTCTATTAAAGTCACTTTCAACTGGGTTTCTATCATTTCCATTTATTTTTATATAAATCTATAATTAAGCACCATGATTAAAAGCATGCTTGTAGTTGGGTTTTAGTCATAAATAGAATACCCCCCTTCACCAGTGCAACATTCCCACCACCAATGTCCCCACTCCTACCCACCCCTGCCTGTATTCGTGGCAGGCATTCTACTTCTCTCATTCTTTAACATTGTCATGCTAATTGTTAGTGTAATTATTTCCCTAACATCATTCACCACTCTTTGTGGTGAGCTTCAAATTTCTTTGAAGTAAATTTTATTTGGAGAAAAGGAGAGAGAAAAAGGGGGTGTTCAATAGAGAACACAGGTTTTTTTTTACTCTAAATTAAAAAGCCATGCACTTCCAAATGAGTAGCTGAAGCTCAAAGAGGAATACGAACTTGCTCGGATACATAGAGTAACAAGTAGCAGAATCTAGGTCTGAGTGCCTTTATCTTTTTATCACACCTTTCCCTGCACTACCACTAAAACTTCATTTTGGAGATAATTAGACAATCACAATTGGGAGAGTTCCCTTAAACAAAAGTGATGACACTGCTTCTGGGGTTTTGATAGCATTAATTTATTTACCTCCAAAATTTCCATTTGCTTTATGAGCACCAAGAAGCATCATCAAACAATGAGCATTTGTTTTATTCTCATGAACTTCACACTGCTTTCACAGGCCTGACTTGGTGGGGGGGTCTCGCTCTTCTGCAAGTTCATCTTGGGGAATGCTCTTCTGTCACTCTCTGTCCTACCTAAATGTTGCATATACTTCCCTCTCTTGCTAGAATGTCTGTCCACCTCTAGTCATAAAGGACCTTCTCACTACCACCCCCAAAGTCAGTTTCAGTATTTCTTTAACAGGCAAGCCCTTCCTCCAAAGCAGGCCCACTCAACTATAAAATTTTAATTTCATTATAGTCTTATTTTACATAATTTCTCATATTCTTGTCTGTCTCCTTCTCTGAATTTATGTCAGCAGAGATGCAGATAGTATAATCACCTTTAATTCTCAGTGCCTAGAACTTTTAATGCATGGAGAAATATTAAAAATAAGAAAGAGGAAAATTAAAAAAAACTTCCTCTTTCCTAATTCATTCTTACAGTCATTCCAAGCAGGTCAATTTTGCTATCTTCTTTAACCATCTTCTTTAACCCAAACATCCAGAGACATCACAATGCTTCCTTTGCCTCTTAGAAAACCATTACAAGAGCATTTGAGCCATTAAAATAGCACTGATTTCCCAAAGCTATTTTCTAAATCAAAATTGGTTGGCATCTCTGTTTCCCTGAATCCTGTGTCCAGCAAAGGAAGGCAGATGGCTCTGCGCTCCACTTGCCAGAAGCAATAAGGCCTTAGTGATTGAACTGCCCTTCCAGGTGAGCTTTCCTGTTATTGTTTTGACATGGAACCATTATATTAACCCTGACATTGCACTGCTTGTGCATCACACCAACTGTCTTTGCTGCCAGCTTGAATAGCTAAGTATTATATTTGAGCCCAATTCAATTGTGCGACTCAAAAGCAAAGCCCTAAGAAAAGATGTATTTAACCTCTCGTGCATTGCAGGCAATTGCCAAGTCAGTAATACAGGCAGCTATAAGCCAAGAAGTTTGGTCACTTCAGTCAGCTGGAAAGATAGATCAACTGTTTAGCACACCCAGACCTTGTTAAGACCTTTTGGGTTGTAAGAGAGAAATAAATGGTTTAAGCATAAATAGAGATGTATTGGGTCACTTAAATAAAAGCTTTGGGAATTTATCTGTGCCACTTTCAGCTGATGTTAGCCTCAACTCTGTGGTCTCAGTGCCTATATTAGCAAGCTCTTCACAGTAGCAAGATAGTTCACAGAAGATCTGGGTCCTCAAAACCAGTGGGTTTGAGTGAGCCTAAGAAAATATTCCTCTAAGTCTCATTGTCTCTTATACTGTTTTCTGAAATAATCACTGTCCAGAGTAAATGTGCAGCTCCAAATGTCAAGGCCATGGAAGCACAGCTACCTTGGATCTTGGAATAGAGATATTTCACTGAGGAACAAGTCAAAGAATAAGGAGTAGATTATTCTTATGGGAAAATCAAAGTGATTTTACAAGGAGGATGGAAGCTGGGCTACAAAAGCATTAGATATCAGCTATATACTTCATGCCACTAGAACTCTAAATGTTCTTACAACTGAAGAATAGCCTCAATTTCACAATCAAACTCAAAAAAACAACCAAAAGTAAGTAAGGAGACAAGAGTTTATAATTGATAAAAAAAAAATAACTGTAAAGGAAACATTCCTCATGATGACATAAAGCTTTTCCAAGAAGAGACCCCAGGAGACCTGGACCAGACCAAAACGTCCTTGGGTCCCAGGCGGGGTGGGTGAGAGAGCCCAGAAGACCTGGACTGGGCCAAAACGGCTGGGGTCCCAGGCAGGGCAGCTGAGAGAGCCGAGGAGACCCAGACCGGACCAAAACAGCCCTGGATCCCAGCTGGGGTGGGAAGAAAGCCTAGGAGACCCATAACAGACCAAAACTTTCCTGGGTCCCAGGCAGGGTGGGGAGAGAGCCCAGGCGGCCCGGACTGGAACCTCACTGGGTCCCAAGCAGGGCAGGTAAGAGAGCCAAGGAGACCCAGACTGGACCAAAACATCTTGGGTTCCAGCCAAGGCGGGGGAGAGGCTGAGGAGACCCAGACCAGAACAAAACAGTCCTGGATTCCAGGCAGGGTTTGGGAGAGAGCCGAGGAGACTGAGATCGGATCAAAATAGCCCTGGGTCCCAGGCAGGGTGGGTGAGAGAGAGCGGAGCAGACCCAGATCAGACCAAAACATCCCTGGGTCCCAGGTGGGGTGGGAAGAAAGTCCAGGAGACCTGGACCAAAATGGTCCTATGTCCCAAGTGGGGTGAGTGATCAAGGCTCAACTTCACCCTCTACCAATGTGGCCAGAAGATAAGAAATAATAAAAACCAGAGCAGAAATAAACAACATAGAAACTAAGAAAACAATACAGAAAATCAATGAGACCAGGAGTTGGTTGTTCGAAAGAATAAACAAGATAGACAAACCACTGACAAGACTCACCAAAAAAAGAGGGAAAACACCCAAATTAGTAGGATCACAAATGAAAGGGGAGAGATTACAAGAGAACCCCGAGAAATACAACATATCATGAGGTCTTATTATGAACAACTATACTCAGTTACATAATCCAGAAGAAATGACATATTCCTGGAAAAATACCATCTTCCAAGACTAAAAAAGGGGGATATAGAATGCCTAAACAGTCCAATAACTTCAGAGGAAATTGAAACAGTAATTAAGAAACTCCTTAAGAGCAAAAGTCATCTGAATGACTTTACAAGTGAATTCTATCAAACATTCCAGAAGAAATATTACCATGGATCCACAGGCTCTTCCAAACCATTGAAAAGATAGGAATTCCCCTCCCCCCCAATTTCTTTTATGAGGCTAATATCACACTCATTCCCAAAGACGACAAGGACACAACCAAGAAAGAAAACTACAGACCAATATTACTAATGAACATAGATGCAAATATACTCAACAAAATCTTAGCAAACTGAATCCAGCACTATATCAAAAAGATTATTCATCGTGGCCAAGCAGGTTTCATCCCAGGCATGCAAGGATGGTTCAACATATGCAAATCAACCAACATCATACACCACATCAAAAACAAGAAAGACAAAAACTACATAATCATATCAATCGACGCAGAGAAGTCATTTGACAAAATCCAACATCCATTTACTCAGCAAAATAGGGTTCCTCATGATATTTATATCTATCCATGAAAAGTCCAAAGCCAACATTATCCTTAATGGTGAAAAACTGAAAGCATTTCCACTAAGGTCAGGAACTAGGCAAGGCTATCCACTCTCTCTACTCTTATTCAATATAATCTTAGAAGTCCTTCCCTGGGTGCCAGCTCAGATGGCCAGACGTGGGTTCAGGTGGACCCTTAAGGGGGTCCTCAGGCTTCCCCCCTCCCTCCATACTCCAGGGAAGAGGTGCATGGGGAGGAGGATGGGCAGACATCTGACTTCCGGGTTCCCCTTTGATTCTGGAGGCCAGCTCTTGCCAGGTATGGGGTTTGGGGAGGCTCCATGCCAGAGGCTTTCTCCCAAGCCTGGGGAGTGCTGGAGGTTTGGTAGGCCTCCTGCAGTCCCCCTCTTTCTCCCATGACTCCAGGCCTTCCCTGGGTGCCAGCTCAGATGGCCAGAAGTGCGTTCTTAGGGGTCCTCAGGCTTCCCCACTCCCTCCATACTCCAGGGGGGAAGTCATGGGGGAGGAGGGCGGGCAGATATCTGGATTCTGGTTTTCCCTTTGATTCTGGAGGCCAGCTTTTGCTAGGTATGGGGTTTGGGGAGTCCCCATGCCAGAGGTCTTCTCCTAGCTTGGGGATTGCTGGGAGGCTTGGCAGGCCCCCAGTCATCCCCCTTTTTTCCCCTGGACTCCAGGTCTTCCCTGGGTGCCAGCTCAGATGGCCAGAAGTGGGTTCAGGTGGACTTTTAGGGATCTTCGGGCTTCCCCACTCCCTCCATACTCCAGGAAAGGTCATGGGGAGGAGGGTGGGCAGATATCTGGCTTCCGGTTTCCTCATTGATTCTGGAGACCAGCTCTTGCCAGGTATGGGGTTTAGGGAGGGCCCATGCCAGAAGCCTTCTCCCTAGCTTGAGGAGTGCTGGGATGCTTGGCAGGCCCCCAGCTGTCCCTCTTTTTTTTCCCCAGGTCTCCAGGACTTTCCTGGGTGCCGGTCCAGGTGGGCTCTATAGAGGTCATCAGGCTTCCCTTCTACCTCTCTCTACACTATTGGGAATGCGCTTTGGGAGGAGGGCGGACCATTCAAGCACTGGTTTATGATGGGACAGTTACTGGAATTTTTTTCTCCTTGGTCTCATATTGTTAGTATTGTAAGCGTATAGTTTATATACGCATAATATCCATCTTGTATTGTGACCTTGATACTGCCCTACAAAGCTTATTTCTAATCTTTTACTGCCTCAGTCCCAACCCTTATTTCCCCCCATCTTCCCATGTAGGTGCAGCTCATGACATGAAGCTCACCACATATAGTGATGAGTGCAGTTAGAGAAATAACTACACTGAAAACTATCATATCAATGTGAATGAATGAGGGAAATAGAAAGCCTGTCTTGAGTACAGGTGTTGGTGGGGTGGGGAGGAGGTAGATCTGGGAAATTGGTGGTGTGAATCTTGCACTGGTGAAGGAGGGTGTTCTTTACATGACTGTAATCAAACAACAATGATCATATTTGTAATCATGGTGTTTAAATAAGGATAATTTATAAAAAAAGAAATAATATGCCATTTACGCTCCAAATTCATATATGCAGTCTCTGTGACCCTTTCTCATCACTGAAATGTTCATATACCAAATTACAAGGGTAAAAAATGGAATTGTGTCTTAGGATGCTTAGGAGCCTAGCTTTCCATTAAAGCAGGTAAATTATGAGCTAGAAAAGGACACCAATCTTAAAACTGAACCAAACAATCCTTCATTTCTACTGAAAGCTTTCAAAATGATTTTGACAATGAATTTGTCCACTCTAATAAAGACTTTTGTGCAAAGTAAATGATATTATTATACCTTCAGGAAGTTACCTTTATGAAGTTGTTTTTTAGAATAGTAATATTTAAATGTTTATGATTGGAGACTAGTCTACAAGGGGATCGAATACAGTTCTCTTTTGTATGTTGTGCTCAATATACTATAATACTGCAATATAACCTAGCAACTGGAAATAAAACAGAGAAGAGAGGGGAATCAAAGGAATCCTAATTAGGAAAGAGAAACTCAAACTACCTCTTTTTGCTGATGATATGATATACTTCTAAAACCCTAAAGAGTCCACAGTAAAGCTTCTAGAAAAAATTAACCAATACGTCAAAGTAGTCAGCTACAAATAAATACACAAGACAGTAGTGTTCCTATATACAAATAACGAAGTAGAGGAGAAAGAGATTAAGAAGACAATCCCATTTAAAATAGTATCAAAAATATTAAGTACCTAGGAATCAACCTTACAAGGGATGTGAAGGACCCATACAAGGAAAACTTCAAAAAACTTCAGAAAGAATTTGAAGAGGATCTAAGGAAATGGAAGAAAATCCCATGCTCATGGGTAGGTAGAATCAACATAGTCAAAATGACTGTCTTTCCTAAACTTCTATATAGATTTAATGCAACCCCTATCCAAATTCAGACGTCATTTTTTAAAGACTTAGAACAATCAATCATAAAATTCATCTGGAAACACAAAAGAATCAGGATAGCCAAATACATACTGAAAAATAAGAAGCTGGGTGGCATCTCTTTACCTAACCTGAAGCTATACTATAAAGCCATAGTGATTAAAACAACATGGTACTGGAACAAAGACAGAGCCTCATAGCAGTGGGATAGAACAGAATTTCCAGAGATAAACCCCCAGATATACAGTCAACTAATATTTGACAAAAGAGCCAAGAACTTGAAATGAAACAAAGAAAGCCTCTTCAGCAAATGCTGTTGGTACAACTGGAAAACCACCTGTAAGAGACTGAAAGTTGACACATATCTCACTCTTTATACAAAAGTCAACTCAAAATGGATTAAAGACCTTGAAATCAGATCCGAATCTATAAAGTTTATTGAGGGAAAAATAGGCAGAACACTCAAAGACCTATATATCAAAAAAGACTTCGAGGATGGAGTACCAATGGCAAGAAGTTTAGCATCAAAACTAAACAAATGGGACTACATCAAACTAAAAAGTTTCTGTATGGCAAAAGAAATCCTACTTAATACTAGAAGACAGCTAACAGAATGGGAAAGCTTTTCACTCAACACGTCATATAAATGACTGATATCTAGAATATACAAGGCATTCAGGAAGCTGGGCCCCCCAAAATCTAATAAAGCCATAGAAAATGGGGAGAAGAAATGAATAGACACTTCTCTGAGGAAGAATGAAAGATAGCCAACAGACACGTGAAAACATGCTCACCTTCACTCATCATTAGGGAAATCCAAATCAAGACAACAATGATGTACTACCTTACACCAGTGAGGATGGCTCACATCAAAAATAATGAAAATAATCTCTGTTGGCAGGGATGCGGTATGAAAGGAACTCTCAATCACTGCTGGTGGGAATGCCCCCTAGTCCAACCCCTATGGAAAACAGTGTTGAGAGTGCTCAGTAAACTCAGAATTTAGCTGCATATGACCCAGCAATTGCTATCCTGGGTATCTACCCCCAAGTTGGAAGGACATTCATCCCAAAGTATGTGTGCACCCCACTATTTATCACAGGACTCAGTATAACAGCCAAGATTTGGAACCAACCTTGATGTCCAACAACAGACAATTGGATCATAAAGATGTGGTATCTATGCACTATGGAATGCTACATATCAATTAGAAATGATACAATCATAGACTTTACAGCAAGGTGGATGGAGCTAGAAAATATTATGTTAAATGAAGTAAGCCAGAAGAGGAAAGATAAACATAGAATGATAACACTATTCTGAAGTACACTATATATGAATATACATCATATATTCAGGTAATACTCCTAGAACAGATAACAGGGTTCAACAGGATAGAAACTCCAAACACTGTAATTGCCAACATATACTGGGGAGTAGTTCCCAAAACAAGTGGAAGAGGAACAACACAAAGCCTTAACTGCACATTGTACCATAAAGAAACCAGCAACAGCAGAAACAACAGCATTGAGAGAACAGGTATGTAATCAGCCTTTTACTACAAAGGCCCAAAATAATGTCCTAGTGATCTTATACAGGATTACAGGTAAAGAATACGATGGGAAGTCACTGACTCCAATGGAAGCATTTTTTAACCATATGTGTCAATGCCTTAATCTTACTATATTTAAAATAATCTCTCAGCTTTTCTGTTCACAGGGGTTCTTGGATGCAAAGGGTGGACAACCTAAGGTGGCGCTTCGGTGCTCAATCACACTAGATACCATTCTCAGCTTGCATTATGAAAATGTCTTGATAAAACCTTTTTATATACCCTTTATATAATATACCCTTTATCTCTAGGTTATGCCCTCTTTTAGGACCTGAAGCATGTGACCAGCCAGACCACTGAAGCAGCAGTTGTGACCTACAGACTTATACTACAGGGCCTACTCATCAAACACGTTCAAGCAAGCTAACATTCCCTTGCTCTTTTCTCCTCTCTTCTCACTACTTCTATTTTCCCTTCTTCTACCCTTTCCCTCTTACTATCAACAAATCAATACATGTCAAATAAAAACCACACTGTTACCTCCTTTTTAGGAATAGAAAGTTGTTATATAAGGTACTGCGGACAATACTGCATAGGGTAAACACCTAGATAAATAGATCTCACTAACTCATTGTGTAGTACTCGAGATGTGGGCATGTGCACACAGAGATAGAACTCCTCCTTGAGAGCCAAACCTAAATTATAAACAACCTAGACCTATAGTGTATATAGCCCCTACCATATACTATCCCCTTCCCCCCTTCAGAAATCTGACTATCCCTTCACCCCGAATCCCAACCCGACTTCCCACTTTATTGAAACTCTTCACCCTCAGTTCTTAATCCATTAGGCATCAAGACTGACCTCCTACCCCAGTAAGCCAGTACCCAGCACCCAAGCGAAGGTACACCCACTCAGACCTACACCTCGTCCCCAGCAAGAAAATACAACCAACACTGCTGCTGACTCATGCTCTTCATCACCTCTCCCAACATGGACTGTTGTTTGATACCGGACTTAGTTTCAAAAGGATCCCCACTTCAAGAACTCTACCCAAGACCTCTCTGCCATAAATCTTTTTTTAATCTCAAGATGGCCAGCGTGTGAGATGAAAATGCGCCCTGGAGCCCACACCCCACAAGAAAATCTCAAAAGACAATGTGGAAACCTATACTTACTTCATAAGTTTAAGACCTATATAATACTATCTCTTAACCTGTTTCCCCCCAAATGTAAGGTACTCTCCTGCATCACTTTGTTCCTCTATTACTTTATAAATTCATTTCAAATTTTTCTTTATGTATATGTGAGCATATATTTTTTATTTTTTGTCTTGTTTCTGTTTTCTTCTCTTTCCATTCCCAAATGCACCAGCAATATAATGAGACACCATTTCTTCCTGCAAAGGCATACTGAAAAAAGGGGAAATCTTACATATAAAAACAAGCTCTTATCTACAGGGATAAGGACTCATACTTTCTACAATGCAGGGATACCTCCCACCTTGAGCATAGTTCATGTAGAACCAACTTGGACCCCAGGTGACTAGACATTGACCGTCCAGCCTTAAAAATGGATCCCAGATATAGAAAAGGCACAGTTCTCCACAACAACTCCTGGAACCAAATCTCCTCAGGACATCCTTAATACTGCTCTGGCACTAACATGTGCAAGTTCTAATAAGATATCCTGACAACAAGGAAATGGGAACAACTTGATCTAAGAACAGGCTATCTTACTTCACCATCTATCTATAAGACAAAATCAGAAGACTTGTCACCCTTTGATCTATGCAAAAACCAAAATCGATATCTACACATGACTGACTGTGACAATGACTGGGCAGAACGTATCCTGGGACCGATAAAAATAAATCCTAACCTAAGTTTTAGTCTATGATCTGTACAACAACCAAGATCTCTAATTCCAGAGGTCTGACTGAGACAATTGCAATGAATGGGTCTTCTGGAAACATAATGAAAGACTCTATCCAAGGCCCCATACTAGGATTAAGGCACAAGACCACCAACTACAGTAGACGGATGAAAATGACAGGGAAGGAAAAGAACTTCTAGAATCACAAAGAAAGACTTCATCATAAGCTCCATTCCTTGACCAAGATCTCTAGATATAGAGGTCTGATTTTATCACCCATGATGGAGCAGAAGTCTTCCGTATACCACAAAGCCACTTAGGGGAGAGTAAATGAACATGCAAGGAGTCTATAGTTATTCCCATGACATTATACTTCAAGGTTGGAGAAACCCTGTATCTCTTAGGTCAAGGGAATTCCCTTTCTAATGTCCCCAATATTTACTGTTCTTATGCAGGAAAAAAAATCAGCACAAAATTATCTTTATTATTTATTTATATATTTTTATTTCTTTGTTTTGGTTTGGATATTGAAGTTGTTGTCTCTAATTTTTTTCTCCTTTTTGCACGCTGTTATGTTTTTATTTCAGGACCGTGGTCATTAAGTGGTTCTTGTCTTTATTGCTGTAGTGTTCACTGGATTTTTTTTGATATTTCCTTTTATATTGCTGTGGTGTTTCACTTTCTTTTTCCCTTTCTGCTCTCAAATGAGGTTGAGAGCCTCTAGAAGGACTCTGTCCATATTCAGCTCATTTGAATTTTACCCCATTTTATTGCTTTTCTTTTCTTCAAACAAAACCACATAACTTGAACTACCTAGTTCCGACTCTCAAATAGAGGGGGAAATAATGAGTACCAAGATCAGCAGCTGTATGATCACTAAGTAGTAAGCTAGACATAGAGGAGACCACTTATACTAGTAGCCCATGAATATGGGTGCAAGATGGGAATGGGGTGGAGGGAGGACAATTTTGGTGATGAGAATGCCCCTGATTTAATGTTAATATGTACCTAAAATATTACTGTGAAAGATATGTAAGTCACTTTGGTCAAAATAAAAATTATAAATAAATTTTAAAAAAGCTTTTCCACATGCTGCTCTTCATTGCCAGGGAAACTACAGACCAATTCTTCCAACTCCATCAAAAAATAATCTCAGAATTTATTCACCATGTTTGTTCTGGGTCAGCTCCTCAGGTTCACAATGTTCTTGAAAGAGATGTAAACCAAGACATGAAAAATCATTGATACACTGGCCATGAAAGCTGGAATCTTAAAAGGAGAGAACAGACCATGCTTCCACCTGCCAAAGCCACTCCTGCTGTTGCAAAGTTGCCCATAAATGCCTCTTTGTCTATGGATCTACGTCATCACTTATCTCTGACTTTCTGCAATTACCAATCTGACCAATCTCAAGGTAGGCAGCTATATGGACTGATATTACCAGGACTTTATGGAGTGAATGCAGGCATCCTCCCCCAACTACTTCTTACATTCAGGAAAACTGGCATTCATACCATATCCAAGAAGCCACAGTATCGGCAATAGTGGTTTGAATTCCTGAGTCAAGCAGCACATTCACAGCCATGCAACTTCATTTGTTTCGTATTGTCCTCACTATAGGTACAAACAAGTTTAGATGCCAATGTGTAGTTGAAGTCACTTAATTATCAGAAAAATTGAAATAATAGGATGCTAAGATAGCAAGAATGCCTTACTAAACCTTCTGACAATGACTTAATGACAATGACAATGACCTAATTGGAAATAATTTTCACAAATTTGCTTGTCACTGTTCTTTTTTTCCCTCCCCATATCTTTTTTCTTCCTTTTTCCCCATCTCTAGTCTTTTTTAAAACAAGTTTGCTCTCACTTATTTGTAAACAAATGTATTATGACCAATTAAGTCAATTATGTGATGCATGCTCTTTTAATAAAGTAATAACATTTAAAACATAAAGAATAATTTACCCATGACTTGGGCTGAAACACAGTAAAATGTTTCTACTTTAGTTTCATGGAACTTCAAACACTTTTATGAGATGAAATACAGAAATTACAAACTTGAATAGAAAAAAGAGAAAAAAATTATAGAGGAAAAGTGGAAATATTATTTAAAAGTTCATCTCTATAGACTAATATTTCTCAGCTGAGGGCCATATGGACACCCTAAAGTATATTCCAAGGGATAAATGGTAAATATCATTAAATTACATGCTCTGGTCCCAAACTGAATATTAAACTATATGGCAAGGGGACACAGGAAGGAAACAAGTTTAAAGGTACCCAAGATTGGGAAAACACTGTTATAGATATAATTGAGAAGCACTGACATAGATGGAAAAAAAACAAGGTTCCTGTGTTTTTTAAATCTTGTCCATTTGTTTTGATCATGCTTTGCCAGTGCTCAGGTGTGGCACTGCTCATGAGCTACCAGGGCTACACTAACAGAGAATTCAGGAAACTAAGCAAGACTCAAGATTACTCACATATGCTGTTTGCTCTACTACTTGAACCACATAGATGGCCTAAAAAAGGCTGTTTAATAGTAAAAAATCTTTTAAAAACTTTCTATTTGCTTCATTTCTTTTTTGATTTTCTAAAATAAGCATAAACTGAGGCCAGAAAGACAGTACCATGGTTAATGTACTTGTCTTTAATGTGACAGACTGCTGTTCAATCTTTGGTACCCTGAGGTTATAGTATC
Source organism: Crocidura indochinensis (assembly GCA_004027635.1). Lineage (NCBI taxonomy): Eukaryota > Metazoa > Chordata > Mammalia > Eulipotyphla > Soricidae > Crocidura > Crocidura indochinensis. Next base: position 20,252 of record PVKC010007646.1, read on the forward strand.
CTGAGCAACATCAGAACACAGAACCAGGAATAAGCCCTGAATACCACTGGGTTACGCCTCCAAATTAAAAAGTAATATAATAATAAAATAAGCATACATTCCTGATAGAAGAATAAATAAGAGTATCTTTTAAGCCATTTCCCACTATGGCCAGAGAACATTTATCATATCACAAATGAGTGTGAAATTTTAGTAATAAATCTTCATTCTTCAACCAAATACTTTAAAGCCATTTGAAGATATCAGGATTCAAAAAAGAAAGATTTAAATGTCAGCTTTGTTATAAATAAATAAATGGCTATGTTTATAAAATAGGGGAAGAGTCTACTTGACATCCTACAGTCACAACCATCTAAACTCAACAGCCCAGTTTCAGAGATTCACAGCTAATCTTGGAAGAGATGTAAATCAAACTGCTAAAATTGATGGGTACACTTCTAACTGAAAATTCTGGGTGTCTTTGGGATGCAGATGCACTGAGTCAGCTGCCCTGCTAAAGCCCATCAACCAACCCCTCACTCCAGTTACCACCATGTAAAATACATAAAAGAGATTATAACTAATCTTGGCAGAGACTCCAAAAACAAAGTATATTCCAGGTTTTCAGGCTGAAGACTGGGATCTTCTCAGAGTGAGGTCAAGAAGTCTTTTTCACTCCTATCGCTGTTCTTTTTGAAGCCCCAGCAGCTTTTCCCACATCCCACTGCTGCTGTCATGTAAACTCATAGAACCAATACTACGTATATTGGAGTTCCTGGAGCACACAGCTACCTATGCAAACACAGGAAGCCTCTAAGTTCCACAATACTTATAGCCCAGAAAGAACATACCAAATTAGATGGGAAAGGAGAATTAGAAGCCCACTAAGCTCAATAAGGATAAACAATAAAGCATAAGGCTAAACTAGCAACAAATAGCTTAGTAAATCTTCAGACAGTGACTTAATGATCCCATTAAAATTGTGAAATATAACAATTTTCACAAATTTTCCTTTACTGAAGTATTGATCAATAAGGCCATTAGACATGAAGTTGTAACAAGAAATATAAAATAAATTATTTTGTGACTACTAAAGAGGCAGGCTTGGAAAGGGGTGGAGAAACTGAGGATAATGGTGGAAGGAAAATCACACTGGTCATGGGATTGGTGTTGGAATGTTAAATGTCCAAAACAACTGTATTATGAATAACTTTGTAAGCCATGGTGTTTAAATGAAGCATTAAACAAATAATTTGGCTTGTTGATCCCTCCCTTATTCAGACTTGACTTGCTTATTCTTAGTTACTGGGAATTCTGGAATCCCACAAGGTCGTTCCCCCATGGAGATCTGTCCCAGCATACTCAATGGTAGAAAGAACAGAAGTGATGCTTCCTCTTGCAGACAAAGACAGGATAGGGTTGAATTAGAAATGCTTTAATGGCTTGTCAATCTATGAGTGATGGAGATAGGAAAAGGCAAATACCCTCCAGTGGAGATCGAAGGGCTAAACTATCTATCCCTTGCAGATAATGCAATCTATGGCAAGTCAACCATCATATATCAACTATGATCGCTCTCTGAGGAATTACTATCAGGGAAAAAATGTTATCAAAGATCTGGTTATTATGCCTATTTTCAATGACTGGAAGTCCATAAGATAACAAGAAGTCTTTTCTCTAAACCAACTAACTAATTAGAGCAGATATCAAGCCAGATATACTTGCTTCAGTTGAAATTTTCAAGTCCTACATTATAATAATGAAGTCATATAACTTACTATCTACAGAACATTATAGCATGGAAATTCTTGTGACACTTGTTGGTTCCTCTTTTATAATTCACCTCCTCCTCCAATCAGTTGTGTTCTTAGGGAAAAGATGGGATTTACTGTTGTACTTTGAATGCCTTCATCTCCCAGGTAGATCTCATAAATAATGTTGAAGTCTCAGCTACTTAGGTTTTGGCTGCAGCCAGCTGCTTTTATATATGAACAATGCTGGGCAGCCAATCATTGTCCACAAGCTAGCACAATATTACTCTTAAAAAGAAGGCATTGGGTCATTGTGAAACCCTGGATATAACTATTACACACTGTGTCTGCCATCCCACCAAAAGCTTTATTCATCTCACTGGTATTGGTATGTACTTTATTACTCATAATTATAAGAAATCAATAGAACTCGGTATTTGGAACTTTTAACATTTGCATGCTTCCTTCATTAGGCTTCAAAGAAACATTGTAAATATTTTATGAAAGTTACTAATCACATGATTACCTAAAATAATTTCTCAGGTGGGGTCCATATAGGGTACACAAGATATTCCAAAGGGATCACAGGTGAAAATCATATAAATAGAGTCCAAGGCATAAGATGAAATAGCTAACAAGTCAGACAGAGTTATCACAAGAAGAAAGTGAGGTCCAAAAGGGTTATTGATTGGAAAATAAATGAGAAACACTGACCTAGATATCAAGTAGCATTCTCACTAGTTTTGATACAGTGATAAGGATCACAGACTAAAAAACTCTCAGGAATGGTTTTTCCTTATGGTTTAACAGTTTACTAAAAGTCAAATTCATGCTTTTTTTAAACAATAAATTTCAGTTATCTAACTTGAAGCTCTATTTAGATGCCTACAAAGAACAAAAAAGTGAGAGTGCCATATTTCCACATTAAAAATCTAGTGGTATTTTGAATTCACAGAATAAAGAAAAGTTTTTAAACTAAACAAAGAGGCTTATAAAAATTAAGTTCAAATAACCTATTTATGGGACTAACAAATCAAGTGGCAAAATTGTTCATCGAATTCTAATTGATGAGTTAATAGAGAATTTGTTCATTGATAATCAAAAGAAAATCTGTGGACTGAGGGGACTCTCTTTCTGTGCTGCTATCTTTTCTGAATTCTTGGAGCTCTCCCCAAAGACCAGAGCCCTGGAAAGTGAATCCAGAGGTCGCTGCAAGCTGAGGCTGCCAGCTGACTAATGAGTGAGTAAGAACCAGCTGGCTGAGGAGATTCCCAATTGGAGAGCTGTTTGCTCCTCCTACGGGAGACTCCATCCTACTGCGCTCTACTGGGGGAACTGTGGACTGAGGGGACTCTTTTTCTGTGCTGCTGTCTTTTCTGAATTCTTGGAGCTCTCCCCAAAGACCAGAGCCCTGGGAAGTGAATCCAGAGGTCGTTCCAAGCAGGGCCTGCCAGCTGACTAATGAGTGAGTAAGAACCGACTGGCTGAGGAGATTCCCAATTGGAGAGCTGTTTGCTCCTCCTACGGGAGACTCCGCCCTACTGCGCTCTACTGGAGGAACTGTGGACTGAGGGGACTCTTTTTCTGTGTTGCTGTCTTTTCTGAATTATTGGAGCTCTCCCCAAAGACCAGAGCCCTGGGAAGTGAATCCAGAGGTCGTTGCAAGCTGGGCCTGCCAGCTGAGTAATGAGTGAGTAAGAGCCAGCTGGCTGAGGAGATTCCCAATTGGAGAGCTGGTTGCTCCTCCTACGGGAGACTCCGCCCTACTGCGCTCTACTGGGGGAACTGTGGACTGAGGGGACTCTCTTTCTGTGCT